>CACVCL010022522.1:0-38686 GCA_902729485.2 Mus minutoides
CATTGACTAAAAGAGTGGATAAAACAGTACCCAGTATTTTGCTGCATGCAGGAAATGCACCTCACTGACAAAGACAGATACTACCTTAGAATTAAAGATTGAAAAGCAATTTTCCAAACAAATGTTCCCAAGAAACAAGCTGAAGTAGGCATTCTAACTTCAAATAAAATCGACTTGCAGCCTAAAATTTTCAAAAAAAAGATAAGGAATGACACTTCATACTCATCAAAGGAAAAATTTACCAAGATGAACTCTCAATTCTGAACATCTATGCTTCAAATGCAAGGCCACCCACAGTTATAAAAGAAACTTTATTAAAGTTCAAAGCCCACAAAGTACCTCACACAATAGTAGTGACTTCAACACCCCACTCTCATCAATGGACAGATCATGGATACAGAAACTAAACAGAGACACAGTGAAACTAACAGAAGTTATGAACTAAATGGTTTTAACAGATATCTATAGAACATTTCATCCCTAATCAAAAGAATATACCTTCTTCTCAGCACCTCATGGTACCTTCTGCAAATGTGACCATATAATCAGTCACAAAACAGCCCAGAACACATACAAGAAAATTGAAATAATCTGACACATCCTATCAGATCACCACAGACTAAGCCTGATCTTCAATAACAACAAAAACAAGAGAAAGTCTACATCCACATGGAAGCTAAACAATGCTCTCCTCAATTATAACTTGGCCAAGGAAGAAGTAAAGAAAGAAATTAAACACTTTTTAGAATTTAGTGAAAATGAAGTTACAACACACCCAAACTTTGGGATGAAAACAGTGCTAAGTGGAAAACTCATAGCTCCAAGTACTTCCTAAAAGAAACTGGAGAGAGTATACACTAGCAGCTTGACAGAACATCTAAAAGCTCTACAGCAAAAAGAAGCAAATACACCCAAGATGAGTAGATGGCAGGAAATAATCAAATTAGGGCTGAAATCAACCAAAGAAACAAAAAGAACTTTATAATGAATCAGCCAAACCAGGAGCTGGTTCTTTGAGAAAATTAACAGGATAGATAAACCCTTAGCCAGACTAACCTGATGGCACAGAGACAGTATCCAAATTAACAAAATCAGAAATGAAAAGGGAGACATAACAACAGAGACTGAGGAAATTAAAAAAAAAAAACAAAACAAAACATCAGATCCTACTACAAAACTATACTCAACAAAACTGGAAAATTTGGATGAAATGGACAAATTTCTTGAGAGATACCATGTACCAAAATTAAATCAGGGTCAGATAAACCATGTAAACAGTCCCATATCCCCTAAAGAATTAGAAGCAGTAAGTAAAATCTCCCAACCAACAAAAGCTCAGGACCAGCCTAGTTTAGTGCAGAATTCTATCAGACCTTCAAAGAAGACCTACTACCAATTCGCTTCAAACTATTGCACAAAATGTAAACAGGAGGAGTAATACCCAATGTGTTCTATGGAGCCCCAGTTCCACTGATACCAAAGTCACACAAAGTCCCAACAAAGAAAGAAATTCTGAATTTTACTTATGAATATCAATGTAAAATTATGCAATTCACTTCTCATGAACTAAATACAAAAACAAACCATAAAGATCATTCATCATTATCAAGTGGACTTCATCCCAGGGATGTAGGGAAGATTCAATATGCAGACATCCATCAGCATAATCCACTATATAAACAATCTCAAAGAAAAACACTACATGATCATTACATTAGATGCTGAAAAACAGTTGACAAAATTCAGTATCTATTTATGATAAAAGACTTGGGAAGATCAGGAATTCACAGCCCATACATAACATAGTAAAATCAATATACAACAAACCTGTAGCCAACATCAACCTAAAGGGAGAGAAACTAGAAGCAATCCCACTAAAGTCAGGGACTAGACAAGGCTGCCCTCTCAGTCTCTACCTACTATATATTCAATATAGTACTCAGAGTCCAAGCCAGAGCAATTAGACAGCAGAAGGAGGACAAAGGGATACATATTGGAAAGGAAGAAGTCAAATTAGCACTATTTGCAGATGATAGAATCATATACTTAAGTGACCACAAAAATTACACCAGAGAAGAATTCCTTCTTTTTCTTTTTCTCTTTTTCTCTTTTTTCTTTTTTTCTTTTTTTCTTTTTTCTTTTTTTCTTTTTCTTTTTTTTCTTTTTCTCTTTCTTTCTTTCTTTCTTTCTTTCTTTCTTTCTTTCTTTCTTTCTTTCTTTCTTTCTTTCTTTCTTTCTTTCTTCTTCCCCCTCTTCTTCCTCCTCCTCGTCCTCCTCCTTCCCATTTTCTTTCTTTCTTCTTCTTCTTCTTCTTCTTCTTCTTCTTCTTCTTCTTCTTCTTCTTCTTCTTCTTCTTCTTCTTCTTCTTCTTCTTCTTCTTCCTGATTGTTTCTTTATATATTTTAAACTCCAGATTTTATTCCTCTCCCGGTCTACCCCCATACCACATTCCATACCTCTTTCCCACACCTCACTCCTGTGTCTCCAAGATGTTCCCACACCCACCTCCACCTCCAATTCTACCCCACCAGGCCTTTAAACTCCATTGGGCCTCCATTCTCTTGAGGGTTAGGTGCATTTTCTCTAACTAAATGCAGACCTGGCAATCCTCTGCTGAATGTGTTTTGGGGGGCCTTATAAGAGCTGTTGTATGCAGCCTGGTTGCTTTTGTAGTATCTGAGAGATCTCCAGGGTCCAAGTTTATTGAGTCCTCTGGTCCTCCTACAGGGTTGCCCCTCTCCTCATCTTCTTCCAGATTTCCAACAACAGGGGATAGCAGCTTCCTGTGATTCAAGCACAGGGGTCAGCACATAGTCAATGGTCAGAATCACTAACCGCCAGAGAGAACTGTTAAACCTGATATACAACTTCAGCAGAGTGGCTGGATAGGAAACTAACTCAAACAAATCAGTATCCTTCTACTCAAAAAATAAACAGGCCGAGAAAGAAATTATGGAAACTACATCCTTCTCAATAGTCACAAACCATAGAAAATACCTTGAGCATGACTCTAAGCATGTGAAAGATCTGTATGACAAGAACTTCAAGTCTCTGAAGAAAGAAATCAAAGAAGATCTCAGAAGATGAAAAGATCTCCCATTCTCAAGGATTGGCAGGACTGATATAGTAAAAATGGCCATCTTGCATCTACAGATTGAACGCACTCCCCATCAAAATTCCAAATCAATTATTCTTAGACTTAGAAAAGCAATTTGCAAATTCATTTGGAAAAACAAAAAAAATCTTCTTAGAAGGGCGAACAAAATAGTCACTGGAGAAAATGTGGAGACAAGGCATGGAACAGAGACTGAAGCAAAGGCCATCCTGAGACTTCCCTAACTGGGGATCCATCCCTCATACAGACAACAAACTCAGAAACTATTAAAGATGCCAAGAAGTGCTTGATGACAGGAGCCTGCTATAGCTTTCTCCTCAGAGGCTCTGTCTGAGACTGACAAATACAGAGGCAGATGCTTGCAGCCACTCTTTGGACTGAGCATAGAGTCCCCAATGGAGGAGTTAGAGAAAGGACTGAAGGAGCTAAAGGGGTTTGCAAACATAGGAGAAACAACATTAACCAATCAAATACCCAGAGCTCCCAGGGACTAAACCACCAATCAAAGAGTGTACATGGAGCAACCCATGGCTCTAGACACATTTGTAGCAGAGGATGGCCTTGTCAGACATCAATGGGAAGAGAGGCCCTTGTTCCTTTGAAGGCTCCATGACTCAGTGTAGGTGAATGCCAGGACATGGACAAATCAGTGGGTGCATGAATGGGGAAAAGTTTCAAAGAAGCAGGTAGAGGGGGCATGAGATAAGTGGATTCTGGACCAGAAACCAGAAAAGAGGATAAGATTTGAAATGTAAGATTAAAATTAAAAAAAAAAAAAAGAATTGAAGACCCAGAAATTAAACCACACATATGGACACTTAATCTTTGAAAAAGAAGCCAAAAATATTCAATAATAAAAGGAAAGCATTTTCAATAAATTGTGCTGGTCATATTGGTATGTAGAAAAATGAAAGTAGATCTATATTTGTACCATGAATAAAATTCAACATAAAACCATATTCACTAAAACTAACTGAAGAGAAATTAGAAAAGACCCTCAAACTCATGAGAATTGGGATAAATTTCCTAAACAGAACTCCAATGGCTCAGGCTCTAACATCAAATATTGTTAAATGGGATCTCATGAAACTGAAAAGCTTATGTAAGGCAAAGGGTGTAGTCAATAGGACAAAGTAGCAACCTACATATTGGGGAAAAACCTTCACTAATCTCACATCCAGCAGAGGACTAATATCCAAAATATCTAAAGAACTCAAGTAGCTAAACAACAAAAAAGCAAAGAACCCAATCTAAAAATGGGGTATAGAACTATAAAAAAAATTCACAACAAGGAATTTTGAGTGGCTGAGAAGCACTTAAAGAAATGTACAAATTCCTTACTCTTCTTGAAAGTGAAAACCAAAGCCACCTGAGATTGGTGTAAGGTGGTATATTTTCCAGTGAAGAATGGCTAAGATCAAAAACTCATGTGAAAGCACATGTTGGTGAGAATGTGGAGAAAGAGGAACACTCCTCCATTTCTGGTGGGGCTGCAAAGTGCTATGACAATTGTGGAAATCAATCTGGAGGTTCCTCAGAAAACTGGAAATAGATCTGCCTGAAGGCCAAGGACTGACCTTCGTGGCCTATGGCATCCTACTTCCATGTTTCACCCAATGGCTTATTATTTAGATTTTCTTACTGGGCTACTACTTTGATCTTGGTAAGTGTTTGTTCTTTCTGACTCTTATTCAGTTCTCTGTTCTCACACAGTTTCTGTGGTATCTCCAGCCCCAGGGACTTATTTATACCTTTAAACTGCTCTAAATTTTGTTCCATCTAATATTTGGGGAAACTGAATGACAAAAGCAACGTATGTTGAGCACTTTGGTGTCCAGTGAATAAGGATCTATGGGTGTACAGATATGATAAACCTCTAGCACATACTTTATGAAAGCAGCAGTGTACTCTTAGGTCCCCTGTGCGACGTCACTTAGCTTTGCCAGCTTTGTGGGCTGCTGTACTGCTGCTGTGAGAACAATTGGAAACTCCTGGAATAGATGTCTCATGTCTCATTGCCTTTGCCAGTCTGAGGATACTAGTGGGAGCAGGTTTGATGGAAATATACTCTCAAGAACATTAACAAAACCAGAGCTTCTTGTGGACCATCTGCATGAAGTACCAAGTTCAAGGACAGTTCTGTATGAACTTCTCAAAGCCAGTGAAGTGGAGCAAGAAGAATGCCAAGCAGAAGGCATCTATTTCCAGTACCCTCAGTGCCTTTCCATACAACAGGGTAAGTTGGCTTTGGTAGAAAAAGAGATGTCCTGAGATAGTTGCCCCTCATCTGATCAGAGAAGAAGGTTCATGAATATTGGGAAAAATTGTGGGTGTGGGGTTGCAGTAAGCAACATGTAATGTGAATAAATAAAAAATATATTAATACAAAACAAGTAAAAAAAAAAACAAAAAGTATTTAACAAAATGGGGCAAAATGTATTGTTCTACTAACTCTAGTATGTATACACTGGCAAACACTTTACCATATAGAGTGACTAAATGTTGTAAAGTAGGCTTCCTTTGTCATTGATACATACTGTGTACATAGCAAAGATAAATAAAATGGAGGATTTACATCCCAAAGATCCATTATTCCCCTCACATCTAAGTGACTGTGCCCACCTTTAACAGAAATCTAGAGGCTTCTGTTTATTCAGGACTCAGGGCTCATCCATACTACAGACCCAAACAAGCTCTGGCCATGTGTTCCTGTGTTGCTGGCAGACTTCTGCCTCAGGCTTCAGAGACACTGAAGGGCCAGGCCAGCCTTGGTCTTCAGGGGCAGCCATTCTTACAGCCATACCAGGCCCTCTGCCACCTAAATGGAGACTTCCATACAGGCCTGTCATCTCAAAAACAGAAGCAAAGGTAATATAAAATGTTGGGATGCCACTCTACTGTCACGATGAGTTGGTTACATGAGACCATACAAGGTAACTAATGTCTCTGTGATTGTTTTCCTTATTTGAAAGTGAGTCATGAGATCATCTGAGGAGTAACCACTCCTGACTAAAATGAATGATAGGACTGTACAGAGCATGGGCTTAACATTCTAGGTACAGTGCAAATATCTGGGGGAATTAACAACAAAAACCAAAGGAAACAACAGGAATACTAACAACAACGTTTAAAATAAACCTTCTGAGTGCTGGGATTAAAGGCATGTACCAACTCTGGCTAGCCTTATATGTATTTATAATTAAACAAACAAAAACCAACCCTATTACAGTTATAGCAGTGGCAGTGGAGGAGCTCTGTGATGCTGTGTGCTGCTTCCTTTCCTCAGATACTTCAGGTCTTCAGTCCTGTACCAGGTAAGCTGGACATAAGAGCAGCCTAGTTGAAGTTCCTGATGCCATAGCATGATTCTGTAACAATCCTTTTCTTGATTTAAAAAAAAAGAGCATAATGGAGTAGTCCCCTTGTTGGTTCATCCAGAATCCTTTAGGCCAGGAAACAACCAAGTCAACATTAGTGAAAAACCAAAGGAAAAATCACCTTGGCAAAATGTGTGCCCCATATTGGAAGAAAAGGCATCAACTTCTAAGGCATCAACCCCCCCCCCCCAATTTTGAGCTCTGCATATTGATATTGTGTGGCTCAAGATGGTAGTCAAAGGCAGATGTCTTCCCACAAAACACATACATGATTTTTCATTTTACATCTGTGAGGATAGATTGCATTATAGCACAGAGTCAGCACACACAGCATAAGAACACGCAGAAGCCTCAGATAACAGAGCCAAAGGGACTCCATCCTGAACATATTTAGCCATTAAAATTGAGGTTGAACCTGAACTCAGGCCATTCTACTGCCTGCCATACCTCCTGAGTCTTATGTTTTCTATGAGTAGAATATCATGGTACAACCCCAGCATCCTCATGCCTGGACTTGGGAATTCAGGAAGACAGATATTGGAGAGTGAGGTGACAATGTAGTAATGCACAGTCCAGTTGACCTTTGCTCACTGATGCCCACTTTAATTGTCTGGTTGTACTTGAGAAAGGGAGGATGTGAGAATTAATATTTTGAATATGGGACAGAAAGTTTACCATTTTCTATTTGTCCTGTCGTTGAGCCACTATATTCCCAAGAAAAGGGAGTTTTCCTTGAAAAAGATAGGATTGTAAACAGGAGATTTTGTGAAACACATGAATATGTATATGGAAATAATGCTCACTACCAAGGTATGCACAGTAAGAAAATATTATCCAGGTTTTATAAAATTAAATGTATAGGAGAAAGATATTGGCTTTTGTGAAACAGGGAAAACCTGGGGAATTAGGCTGTATGTCACATGAATTTACTCAGGTGGTTTATTTATTGAGAAATACCTCTTACATTCACCATCCCTAGAGATTTGGGAACTAAGAAAAATCTCTTATGCATGTCAGGGTCCTAACCAATGCTCCCCATCAAAAGCAGTTGACTTCTAATGAAGCAGATGAGAAATATGTAACTTTGGAAGGAGAGGTTGCCAAAGGCTATTCCCTGGGTCACAGGAGAGGCTCCAGAAAATGGACAACAGAAATTGGTCAGTTTGGGGTGAACTAGTTAGCAAATAGGCCATAGAAGTTCCCAGTGACATCATCAGAAATGCCTTCCTTGGGCACTCTCTTGTATCTAGGAGAGAACTAGAATCTTCTGTGATGTCACCTGTGTTGTGGTGACAACTGCCTGTGGGATATTCCTTCAGTGCCTTTTGGGTTCACAAGCGAGAATGTTTTCCCGGCTGCTCAGGCTGTTTCACAAGGAGAATGGTGATCAAGGAGAGACCAGACCAAGGCAGAAGGAATCTGGCATACTTTCTTGTAAAAAAAGGAAGAATGAAATCATTCTGGGGAAGGCACAGTGAGTCCTGGGCAGAGTTGGGGAACTTCCTGGAACAGGTAGGCTTGAGCTGGGCCTTCCAGGAGTAGGTCTTACAAGGTAGAGCCTTGGACTTTCTTAATGACAGACCAAGAGTCTAGAATTTCTGATGATTTATTTGACAGAGCCAGGAATTGATAAGCCTGCAGCTACTTTTCTGAAAGCTATTTAAGTGCCATTATGAGTGTCAAAGAAAGTCCTGAGAAGGCACTATGAGAATAACAATGTGTCCCTTGTTGGTAGCAAGTTGAAGCACTTCATCTTCTAGATTACTGTAGGATAAATGAGTCTCTGATGCAGAGAACAGAGAAGGATTCTCACCTGGTCATGTGTTGAGGTCTCAGACACTTTGGGTTTGAACACACATGATTAGGTGTTGATGAACTTCAGGATTTATTGGCATAACATGTGACATGAGCTGACAATGTTCCCCAAATCTTTGTTTGAGGCAGCTTATGGATTTCATGGCAAGGAGGAATGTAATGAGGAGTTTGTGGCCAACAATAGTGGTTGAAAAGAGGAACATAGCTTAGCAGATCAGCTCAAAGATAGCTTTTCTGCTCTTTCAGTGATTCACCCTGTCTCTAGCTTTTCTCTTCCTCAAACTTCTCTTTGGGACTCAGAATGTTGTCCCCTGCCCCTTCGCCATCAACTATGCACATTAATTTGTGGTTATCTATCTTCAGTGTCTGCTAGGAAAACATCATCCCAAAATTCCAACATCACTAATCATATGAAGAATATGAATAAAGTAGAAGATATGAAATTTTATATCAGGAAGATTAATGCTGAGAGGGAAGAACTTTGTCGAATCTTGGACATTGACATGAATACTGATTTGAACTACAGGTAGTAATTATGCCCAGTATCCTGTTGACTGTATTGTGCCCTCTCTGTTAACCCACATTTTCTACCATGAATGGAGTGTGTCATCACTCATGTTCATTATAAGAAGTCCTGACAGTTGTTTAATTGTTGTAAAAGTTAGGTGCTGTGTGTTTTATGGCCATTCTCTTTTGTACTTGACCTTGAGGTGCTTGGAGTCTGGTTGGTTCTGTACACACTAAGAATGACCTGGTCACACTTGCTACCTTATGGCTTATGAATGCAATGCCTGTAGGCCATCACTGCTTTACTCTGATTTTGTTCATTGTACTCTGAGACTGTGGAACCTCCCTGGACTTATTTGGCATTTTAATTCTGTTTGTGTGTGAAGGTAGTTATGTGTATTTTGTTCAGGATATCGAGTTTTGGGATCTTTGATGGGGTCTGAGTATTTGTGTGATGCACAGTTTGTAGGGAAGGATAGTACTGAGTCCTTAGAGGCCCAAATTGATCATCAGGGTACTTTACTCCCTGTGTTTACCTTGGTGTCATATAGGAATCTCCTGAGGAAGGAGGTGTTATAAAGCCTCTTCCCTGTAAATACTAGTTATGTCTTCTGGGAATTCAAGTAACAATAGGAACAAAGGATTGAGAATCCCTGCCTTAAATCTAAGGGAAAATAAACCTGATAAACAGCTTCAGTTCAGTAGCTGGATATAAAATTAACTCAAACAAATCAATGGCCTTTCTCTACACAAAGGATAAAAGGGCTGAGAAAGAAATTAGGGAAACAACACCCTTCACAATAGTCACAAATACCATAAAATACCTTGATGTGACTCTAACTAAGGAAGTGAAAGATCTTTATGACAAGAACTTCAAGTCTCTGAAGAAAGAAATTGAAGAAGATCTCAGAAGAAGGAAAGATCTCCCATGCTCATGGATTGCAGGACTAATATAGTCAAAATGGCTATCCTGCCGAAAGCAATCTACCGATTCAATGCAATCCCCATCAAAATTCCAACTCAATTCTTCACTGAGACAGAAAGGGCAATTTGCAAACTCATCTGCAATAATAAAAAACCTAGGATAGCAAAAACTATTCTCAACAATAAAAGAACCTCTTGGGGAATCACCATGCCTGACATTAAACTGTACTACAGAGCAATTGTGATAAAAACTTCATGGTACTGGTACAGCAACAGACAGATAGATCAATGGAATAAAATTGAATACCCAGAAATGAATCCACACACCTATGGTCACCTGATCTTTTACAAGGGAGCTAAAACCATCCAGTGGAAAAAAGACAGCACTTTCAACAAATGGTGCTGGCACAACTGGCTGTTAGCATGTAAAAGAATGCGAATTGATCCATTCTTATCTCCTTGTACAAAGCTTAAGTCTAAATGGATTAAAGACCTCCACATAAAACCAGAGACACTGAAATTTATAGAGGAGAAAGTGGGGAAAACCCTCGAAGATATGGGCACAGGGGAAAGATTCCTAAACAGAACAGCAATGGCCTGTGCGGCAAGATCAAGAATTGACAAATGGGACCTTATAAAATTGCAAAGCTTCTGTAAGGCAAAAGACACTGTCAATAAGACAAAAAGGCCACCAACAGATTGGGAAAGGATTTTTTTACCAATCCTAAATCTGATAGGGGATTAATATCCAACATCTACTAGAGCTAAAGAAGCTGGACTCCAGAAAAACGAATAACCCCATTAAAAAATGGGGTACAGAGCTAAACAAAGAATTCTCAACTGAGGAATTCCAAATGGCTGAGAAACATCTGAAAATTTGTTCAACATCCTTAATCATCAGGAAATGCAAATCAAAACAACCTTGAGATTCTACTTCACACCAGTCAGAATGGCGAAGATCAAAAATTCAGGTGACAGCAGATGCTGGCAAGGATGTGGAGAAAGAGGAACACTCCTCCATTGCTGGTGGGATTGCAAGCTTGTACAAACACTCTGGAAGTCAGTCTGGAGTTTTCACAGAAAATTGGACATAGTACTACTGGATGATCCAGCAATACCTCTCCTGGGCATGTACCTAGAAGATGTTCCAACTGGTAAAAAGAACACATGCTCCACTATGTTCATAGCAGCCTTATTTATAATAGCCAGAAGCTGGAAAGAACCCAGATGTCCCTCAACAGAGGAATGGATACAGCAAATGTGGTACATTTACACAATGGAGTACTATTCTGCTGTTTAAAAAAATGAATTTATGAAATTCTTGGGCAAATGATTGTAACTGGAGGATATAATCCTTAGTGAGGTAACCCAATCCCAAAAGAAGTCATTGGATATGTGCTCACTGATAAATGGATACTAGCCCAGAAACTTAGAATACCCAAGATACAATTTGCAAAACACAAGAAAATCAAGAAGGAAGACCAGCGCGTGGATACTTCATTCCTCCTTTGAATAGAAAACAAAATACCCATGAAAGGAGTTACAGAGACAAAGTTTAGAGCTAAGATGAAAGGATGGACCATACAGAGACTACCCCACCGGGGGATCCATCCCATAATCAGTCACTAAACTCAGACACTATTGCATAGGACAGCAAGTGTTTACTGAAGGGACCCTGATACATCTGTCTCATACAGAAGTGGATGCTCACAGTCATCTATATGATGGAACACAGGGCCTACAATGGAGAAGCTAGAGATAGAACCCCAGGAGCTGAAGGGGTCTGCAACCCTAGAAGAGGAACAATAATATGAACTAACCAGGACCCCCAGAACTTGTGTCTCTAGCCCCATATGTAGCAGAAGATGGCCTAGTCGGTCATCACTGGGAGGAGAGGCCCCTTGGTATTGCAATCTTTATATGCCCCAATACAGGGGAATGCCAGGGCCAAGAAGTGGGAGTGGGTGGGTAGGGGAGCAGGCTGGAAACTTTCGGGATAGCATTTGAAATGTAAATTAAGAAAATATCTTATAAAAAATTGAAAAAAAATGAAAAAAATAAACAAACTATAGCAAAACCAAAATGAGCAACAAGTGAGACACATGATTTAAAAATGTCTTTTTCTAATCTTTGTCCTGTCAACTGGGAGCCAACTGAAGGACAGTGTAGCTCTAATAAGGTACACTCTATTTGCCATCTTACCATTTGAACTGTTAAGAACAAAACTCTGTGTTAAATGTAAGCACTAGTCACTCTATAGAACCTCTGACCACCAGATTGAGTCTTAAGTCTTAAGGTATGTGGCATGTGGCCCATGGTAACAGACATAAAAAGAGATAAGACACTGATTTTCATTAAAGATCATGTATACAAATTAGTATTCCAGGGAAAAAAAACTTCAAAATATTTCATTGGTCTCAGGAAATAAAAAGCAAGAAATAACATTATTAGTAGACACACTTTTATCCAATTAATATCACTTGGCTAGAAATCATTTAAGATGTAACAAGAAGGATGCTAGGTATCTGTTTAGTGTGTTTCAAAACATGCACTGTAGAACTGTATTTGGTATTACATGAGGGAAGAACACTGGTGCCACTGCTGCAAAGGAAGGCTAGGGAACTCTTGTTGACTAGCAAATCCTGGCATTCTGTGAGATCACATATGATATGAAACTATGTTCAGCAAACCAACAGAAATGAAAATTATAAATAAATCATCACATATTAGCAGGGCATTATTGTTTTTGTTTTTGTTTTCCTAGCCTTGTGGCTCTAGAGTGTGTTTCTCAGATCAGGGAGTATTTTCTGAAAGAAGGGGTGTCTGAGTGCAGCAAAAATAAACCGCTCCTCTAGGTGGAAGAATAACATGAATTAACTAGTTCCCCCTGCGCTCATGTCTCTAGCTGCATATATGGAAGAAGATGGCCTAGTTGGCCATCATTGGGAGGAGAGGCCCCTTGGTCATACAGACTCTATATGCCCCAGTACAGGGGAATGCCAGGGCCATTACGTGGGAGGGGGTGGGTAGGGGAGCAGGGCGGGGACTTGGGAGGGTAAGGGAAAATTTCTGGATAACATGTGAAATGTAAATGAAGAAAATATCTAATAAAGAGAAAAAAAATGAAAAAAAAAATAAACCTCTCAAAGTCAAATCCTGGCACCTCTGTTCTACTGGAGACAGCTTTCCAGCCTGCTTTCTGTTCTGATTTTTTTTCTCTTTTTCTAAGATCTGATTTCTCTGGAAATTTCTAGGCAGCTCTCTACGTTTCCTTTTGATTATATTATGAATCAGCATCCTGTGACCCCAGCACCTTAATTCTTAGGAAAAAGCAAGAACAAATTTCCTTTTAACATTACAAAAGAATTTATTGATCTGCCTGCCTCTCATGAGCAGACATGATAAATTAGCTGGGTGGGGCCTGAAATTTCTAGTTCTAAAATTACCATTTCTACCCCACCAGGAACTAGTCTTACTCTGTCCCAGGATGACCTTGAACTCAGGAATGTGCCTGTATTTGTGTATTTCTGACAACCTGGTTTATAGTACAGCTGCCTTTGTTCCTTCATATTCATGAAGCCCCTTCTATAATTCATATTACATCCTTAATTTTCAAATAGTTTAGAAATTATATATTTTCAAACTCATTTTTAAAAATTCTTTTCCACAATCTGTAAGGCTGTACTGAAGGTCTAAGACTGGATCAATCTGCTAAGACATTAGCCACACCATTGCCACCTGGACTCATGTTACCTCAGATCCTTATGGAGTCATTAAGGTCAACAGGGAGGACATTGGTTAAGAGAACATGAAAATATGTACATTATTATACAAACAAGCCTATGCCATAGCAGTCCACATCTGCTGGTCCTGTCCCAGGGGCTGGAACCCTGTCATTCTGTCTCCACCAAGGCCATGCCAGGCTCAGCAAGATTCCACACCAACCCAGAATGGCAGATTCCACAAGAAATCCATTTGCTGCTCAAGAGGAGTGGCTTCCCTGCAGGCCTGACTGTGGTCCACTGAGAGCAGGGAGTACCACCACTGTCCAGTGGGGAGGAGAGGCTAAGTATTGCATCTGAGACCCCAGAAAGGAAAAGCAAAATGGAAGCTGGGGATCCAGACTGAAAGTCAGAGGATGTCACCCTTCTGCTCCATTCTGCAATTGACACTGCAGGAAGGCTCGTGGCCACATCTGGTGATGCCAGGCTTACCCATGTCCTTAAAGGGATGGCATCTTCCTGTCTGAAACTGATTCCTAACTACAGTTCTGTCCTCAGGAGTCAGAGCAGGACCTCTCATTATTCATCTCTTTTCTCTGTTAATCTCAGCTCCTCTACCTTGATATCTGTTCTTCCTGGTTTGTGTTAAATGATCTCACAATTGACCTCTAAGGACAGCTATACAGGAGGGGGCAAGGGATAGCCTCAATTCTTTCAGCCGCCTCTTTCCCACAGATAAACTTCAGAGAAGATGTTCTGGAAAGATGCCCTTGTCTTCTCAGATTAATTTGCTTCCAAGGACTGGGAAGATGCCTCAATTGGTAAGAGTCTCTCTCTCTCTCTCTCTCTCTCTCTCTCTCTCTCTCTCTCTCTCTCTCTCTCCTTACATAGACACACACACACACACACACACACACGCACGCACGCACGCACGCACGCACGCACGCACGCGCGCGCGCGCGCGCGCGCGCGCGCGTGTGTGTGTGTGTGTGTGTGTGTGTGTGTGTGTGTGTGTCTTCCCCTTGCAGTCTCCCCACACCTATCAGACACAGAGATACCAGAAATCTAGATAAGCATGCAAACGTGTTTATTGATTAGAAAAGATCTGTTCAGCTGAATTAAAGGGAGTCAGCCACAGGTTTCATGATGACAGGTGCTGATATGGAGCACAGACAGAGGAATTGATTCTTCATTACTATGAACCTGGCAGTAGCAGATTAGGGAAAGTACTACGTGCTGGCTCTGGAGCTAACATGTCCCATCCAAGTGAACTGGAGCCACTGGATAGATGGCATGGTCCCACGAAGTTCTGTTTTCACAGGCCACTCTGTTGTACTTCACTGATCCTGTCATTTGGTATCTGCATTGGGTGTAAATTCTTATCAGAGAAGTGGGGTTACAAAAAGTTATAAATCCCTGAAATGAACTAGTATGACAATTTTTCTTGTCACGTTGTTGCAGATGGCCACACACACACCAACAACCTCAGCAAAACTTGTGTGAAGAAAAGTATTTATGTCCTTATGGTTTGGTCTATACCTGTTAACAACCCACTTTGCATCATCACATCGGGGGTGGGGGGTAGGTGCTATTATAGACAGGCTCAGTGTAAAACTTCAGGGATAATGTGTGAACTCCACTTGGGCCAATAGATATACAGCAGGCTTTGTGGGTGGAACAGGTGGCTCAGCAGAGTCTTCAACATGCAGAACCCACAGATTGGTACATTGTCTGCTTTTTACAGCCATCCTTCTGTTACTTCTCTTGGCCAAGCCATGGTACTGCTTGCCCCATTGTAAGGGATTAAATTCCAAGTCCTCTTGTGCAGGTAGTTTGAAGTCTGAATCTGAAGTCTACATAGAAATCCTTTCGATTTGCTGCAGACTTCGTGACTGTGTTTGAATAATGGACAGATCAAGTTTTCTATTAGCTTGGCTACACACTTAAAAACAAAGCCTTAGAAAGCCAGTATCATAAGAGACATTTATATTTCTGTCTCTCATTTTTAAAATTATATGATGTTGATGTGGGCAGAGATGGCTCAGTGGTTAAGAACACTTGATGCTCTTCCTGGGGACCCAAATTTCATTTCAGAATCTATGATGGATGGCTTATCACTGCCTGTACTCCATTCCAGGGCATCTCATGTCTTCTTATAGCATCTGTTGGCATGTTCATACACATATACACAGGCACACAGAGAGACACAGGTGGATGGCCAATGTCTAGAACCAGGGCTCATAGGGGACTTCAGAGTCTGTGAAGGGAGGAATTCAAGAAACCAGCGTTTGCTCAGATAAGGAAAATTTGAGAGTATTTAGGTTGATATCAGATTTGTGAGGCAAGTCTGTCAAGGTTGTGCAAGCATAAGGGGTGTTTTCGTTTTCTATCTCCAGTTTCCTTCCCTTAACTCATCTTTAAGTGTGTTCTGAAACCTTTGGAGACATATCAACAGACTCCTCTCTGCCTTCTTACTGAACAGTTGGGATTAGCAATGTCTGAGACGGCATATCAAACCATGCCAGCGCAATGATGGAGCATCTTTGTTTCTGGAGGAGGATAGATAGAAAGAAAGCTTATCCTTATATTGGGACATCTCCAGTGGGCCAGTCCTTCCATCTGTGATGGCAGGAATCTCATAGCTAGTCCATACATGCAATAGTTAGAAACCTCAGTTAGCATACCAGTCTGAACACCCTCTGGCCAACTCCAAAAAGCTGCCTCAGCTATTCAAAGAGCGAGCACCTCCCAGTTAGTGTTGCTGGTCACAGCGGTTCAATTCAGGAAACAGTATGATGATAAAAGGGAGAGGTCAGATGTTTTGGAGATTTATGGAAATAATCAGTGTTAAGTAATTTATCAATACTGCTTTAAACATGAGTTTTGATTTTTCTAAAAACCATTCCAATGGGATATAAAAGTTCTGTCGTGTATTGGAACGTTTCCATTCACAGGAACACCAAATGCTCCTTGGGGATGTGGCTCAATGGTAGTATATGTATCATATGTGAGTCCTGGGTCTGAGCCCTGGAAAACACAAACACACACACACACACACACACACACACACACACACATACACAGAGAGAGAGAGAGAGAGAGAGAGAGAGAGAGAGAGAGAGAGAGAGATACACACACACACACACTGTTTTTCCTTCCATCTTAATAAATTACAATTTTAAAAAAAAAATACCCATTTCTGTTTCAGTATGTGCCAAGAGGGGCAAATACATTTTTAAAAGAGCCCTGATTTTTTGTCAGGGATGTGAGGTGATTCTAAATCCCCTGAGTTGTTGGGTGAGGGGCCAGCGACTTCCAGGAAGAGTCCTGACTGCTGAGAGTCTCTGTCTGCTCCCTGGCACTCTGACATTGCTCTAAAAAAGGAATCTGCTGTGTTTAAGCAAGTTAGTGTGTAAGACTAGTGGATTTTGTGTCTGCATGTGTGCTGTGGGTGAAGTTGAAGTACCTCTGTTTTGTGGTGTTTTATCAACACAGGGCCACACAAATATGTCATCTCTGGCTATAGGAGTTGGCTGATATTCCCCCTGGGGATGGATGAGGCCATCTGGGTTTTGCAATGGACTGCCTGCTCTCCTAACAACGAGAGGGTGATGACTCTAGAACTCAGTCCCTCCACATCTGTATGCCTGCACACTGAGCATTTCGGTGCCAGGTTAGATACCAGTAGAGTGGCCTCACCCTGAAGACCCCGAGTGCTGTCCTTCTCTGCACTTCTGAAACAGTTTAAATGTTGGCATTTTCCAGAACACTGTTTGGCACTTGTCTAATGGATGCTGGTCATGATGTGGCTATGTCTCCCTTTCAAAAGACTCTAGTACCCCCAAAGCCAGGCTACAACAGCTTAGTCATCTTATCACAACCCCAGCCTCATTTCCTTTCAGCTCACAGTTGGGCTGAGTGTAGGAGAGATGGGGACCTGACAAGTACAAAGGGCACCTTCAAGCTGGGCTGTGCCTCAACAAAGCTGGAAGTGTTGAGGTTTGGGCCCTTTCCAAGTCCTCATGCCACCCACTCTTCCTCCTCAAGCTGTCAGGCCCCGTTCTTAGGAAGTGTATCCATTGGGATGTGCACATTCTGGGCAGCTTTTGCTTGTTTGCTTGCTTGTTTGTTTGTTTGTTTGTTTGTTGAGACAGGATTTCTCTGCACAGCCCTGGATGTCCTAGAACTAGCTCTGTAGAACAGGCTGACCTCAAACTCACAGAGATCCACCTGCCTCTGCCTCCCAAGTGCTGGAATTAAGGGTTTGTTTTTTAATGATTTTATACTCCTATAGTCTACTCTGTGGTCATGAAAAAAAGCTCATTGGTGAAGGCGAACTAGCTGATTTCAGAACATTTTGTAGGGAAGAGTAGAACACTTGCGGGTCCATTGCAACACTCTATCGACCTGACGTCATCAGACCCCAGGGGAAGTATCAGCCAGCTCCCATAGCCAGGGATTGCTCGGCTTAGCAATCAAGTTTATTTAATAACTGCTACCAAATCTTAAATCTCTGAACCTTTAAAGAGAAGCCCAGAACGCTTTTCATGCTTAGAGGCTCTAGATCAGTTGATGAGGACTTATGTGTCAGTGACTGAGAATACACACATGACTAAGCAAATATTCTTCTCTGGAAAGGATCCACCCAGTGGAGAGATAGTGAGATTAACTAACTCAAAGGAATGTTGACAGCCTGTTTCTTCAGTGACACCAACAGAAGTAAATCCAGATCCATCCCGACTGTACTGTGAGTCCTTGATATCAGTGTAGTCTTCCCAAGTGTTCCCAAGTGCAGGTGTAAGCATGCCTGCAAGTCAGTGCCTCAAAGCTGCCTGCTTGCCTCTTTCCTGTTTTCTGAGGGTTCCCTGTTCCTGCCACACAGAGGACCAGCCTTGCTGAGGGAGTCTGAAGATGCTGGAGTGCTGTATTCTTCCTCCTGCTACAGTGAGTCAGCTGATGCTCTAGTTCATGAGCCCAGACTCACCTCAAACATCCCCAGCACAGTACCCTCACAGCGAGAGATGCTTTGCCTCCACCGCTACTCCACTGACAACCTGTAGGTCTTTTTTTTTCTTCTACTTTTGCTTTTAGAAATTAGTATAGCTTAAATCACATGCAAATATCTACACAATGGTGGAGGAAAATCTAGAAATTGACAAAGAGCTAAAATAATGCAACACTGCCCTAGATATATGATAAATGTATAATTTTATTTATTTTATTTATTTATATGCATGTATGTCTGTGTACCATGCATATGCAATGCCTGGGGAGACCAGACCAAGGCATCACTACAGATGGTTGTGAACTGCCATGTGGGTTCTTAGAACTGAGCCTGAGGAAGTGCCCACAACCACTGAGCCCACTGTCCAGCCCTGGAGATGTATATGCTAGAACAATCCTCATAGACTTCTTCACTACCTTGCTGTGTAGTGTGTGGGTATTCGAAGTCTGACCCCGTGGCTTGTCTACTGTTCGGTCTTGGTGTTTCCTCATAAGCAGGGCAAACATACATAATTCCTTCTGTACATGGTTCCCATAATGCTTAGATGTAGANCTGGCCACATATGCCTGAGAGTTTTCAAAGCCTAAATAGCAAGTGACTTTTTAGGATGAAGCGCCACCCCCCCCCACCCCTCCCACCCCGTGTAGTGTTCATTGTACACAGGCTTGGCTTATGCAGAGATCCTTCATGGAAGATGTATTTCGGTAAGACTGGACCAAGTTCATCCCATCACCAATTTCTTCCAGTTGGTACCTTGTACCATCTAAGGTTATATAAATTGGCCGCTGCAATTCCAGTGTTGCTAGATTTGGCTCCTGAACCAGTAAAGAATCCATTAGCTTAGTAAGAGCCACAGACTTTCAAAGCTGGAAACCCTCTCATTTATGGATGGTAAAGCATAGGTCTAAAGAGAAAAAGGAAGGTAAATACCAGAGAGATATTGAGAGTCTGCTGTAAAGCCAGCACTATGATTCAAGGTAAAGAAAACAGATCCCTCTGAGCTGTAGATTAAAGATCACTAGGAAATGTGGACTGGTAAGTGGTTGTTTCCCTAAGATTATATGGTGTGTTTGGAAACAGCAACCATGAAACCCGATAGCTGGTAAATACTTGCTTTATGAAAGCCTTAGCATTATGATCCTCCACATTATGGCTTTTACTTTGGTGTCCTAAATACCCAAAGTCTGGCAAGTTTAGGCACTCTGAGCGAGTCTACCGTTTTCCATTCCCCACAACCTGGGTTTTTTTTTTTTTTTAAAGATTTATTTTATTTATTATATGTAAGTACACTGTAGCTGTCTTCAGACACTCCAGAAGAGGGTGCCAGATCTCGTTACGGATGGTTGTGAGCCACCATGTGGATGCTGGGATTTGAACTTATCACCTTCGGAAGAGCAGTCGGGTGCTCTTACCAGCTGAGCCATCTCACCAGCCCCACAACCTGGGTTTTAAGGATAGGTTGGCATCTTCATAGGAACCAACTGTCCTGCTATTGAAAGGCAACATCCCTGTCCACTTCTGCCACCTGCTGAGCATTTTGAGTATTACCAGCTCTTGTTAATTTGTTTGTTTAGGGTGGAGGTAGCCAGGCTAGTCCCAAAACATGCCCCAGTCCTCCTTGCCTGCTCTGGGATTGCAGGCATGCCTGCAGCATCACACACAGATCTTCCTCGTTTTAAAAGAGAGATCACATCCAGGAAAGGGCATCCCAAAACAAATGTAAAGAGCTCACCAAGTGGGTGTCATGCAGCCCAGCAGCTCTGGTGAAGCAGATGCCAGACTTAAATGCTGGTAACTCTTGAGGGGTGGCTGTGCCTTCTGCACCTGTGCACCTTTTCTTTTCAATAAATGTAAACAAAAAAATACAAAAAACACACTCACATTTGATTCTGTTACAGATCGTAATCTGCTATTCTTTATGTAAGTTTGTTATTTCAGTGCTGTGAAATGACCAAGAATTTGGTGTTCTTTATAGGCTTATACAGAGTCTATGGTTAACATGAAACAGAAAGGGTGGGCTAGTGTCAGATGCTAATGAGAAGGGCAGTTCACTTCCCTCTCCATCATCTGTCTTACACATGCTCAGTAGAACCTTAGACCCCCAAACTCCTAGATTCCAAGCTATACTCCTGACCCTGCACTACTGAGCAGATTATAGGCTGAGGGCCAGGATCTCAGCCTTCTACACATTTCACACACAAATACACACACTCGCACATGCACATGCAAACAGACACACATGTACATGCACACCCGCACATGCACATACATGCATATGCTCACACACACAAGGTAAAAGTAAAAGTGTTCAGACCTACACATGAGGGAAACACAAAATAAAATCAATGGTTAACTTAATGCAGCTGAAAAACAAAATGCAGGGTAAAAACAAAACTTACTTTAAGTAGTATATCCTTTGGCTGGCTGAAAGATGCAATGTTCTTTGTATTTATTTATTTATTTACAGACAAGGTCTCCTGTATCCCAGGCTGTCTTTGAACTGGCTATATAGCCCATGATGACCATGAACTTCTACTCCTGCCTCCACCTCCTTAGAACCACATAAACTAGGTATGGTAGTTCTTAAGGAAGAGCAAGAGTTTGGGCCCAGCCTGGGCTACATAGCAAGACCCTGTCTCAAAGTAAAACAAAACAAAAAAATCAAAGTGTAAAAGTTGACTTTTCCTGTTAAATGTGGAGGCGCTCATGGTTACCTGATATGATGGGGTTTTGTGTGGAGGAGCAGGTTTGTGTGTATGTGTTTCTCAGAAGCCATGTACCATGTTTTCTGGGACCTGAAACTCACCAATTACAATGCTGGCTGGTAGGGATCCTTGTGTTTCTACCTCCACAGCACCAGGATTGCAAGTGCTTTTTATTGAGTCTGACTTTTTACTTACGTGGCCATTTCTTCCCTGTTGCTGCCTTTTTAAAAGCTTTATTTTTATTATTTTATGTGTATGTGTGTATGTCTGTGAGCAGGTATGTGTTAGAGAGTTCCTGGTGCCCACAGAGGCCAGAGTGACTAGATCCCTTGGAGTCTGAGTTGTTAGTGGATGTGAGCAGCTTAGTGTGGGTGCTGGGACCGGAACTCAGGCTCTCTGAAGAGTAATATACACTTTTAACTGCTGAGCCATCTCTGCAGAACCAACATGAAGAGGGTATTTATGTCTTAGGATGATCTTTTTATATTTTCTCCAAAGAATTAAGGATATGATCAGAGATTGCTTGATATCTCCCTATTATCTCCATTTTCTCAAAATGTCAAATTTCCAAAGAAATAATATTTTAAAAGTCCATAAGAGAAGATCCAGCAATACCACTTCTGGGCATATACTCAGAAGATGCTCCGTCTTGTAATAAGGACACTTGTAATGCCCCACTACATTCATAGCAGCCTTATTTATATATAATAGCAAGAAGCTGGAGAGAACCCAGATGTCCCACAACAGAGGAATGGATACACAAAATGTGGTACATTTACATATTGGAATACTACACAGGTATTAAAATCAATAAATTTATGAAATTCTTAGACAAATGGATGGATCTGGAGGATATCATCTTGAGTGAGGTAACCCAATCACAAAAGAACACACATGATATGCACTCAGGGATAATTGGATGTTAGCTCAGAATAGCCAAGATACAATTTACAAAACACATGAACTTCAAGAAGATTAAAGTGTGGATACTTGTACCCTTTTTTTGTTTTGTTTTGTTTTGCTGTTTTGTTTTTTTTGAATCAGGGTTTCTCTGTATAGCCCTGCCTGTCCTGGAACTTACTCTGTAGACCAGGCTGGCCTCAAACTCAGAAATCTGACTGCCTCTGCCTCGATCCTTCTTAAAAAGGGAAACAAAATACCCACGGAAGGAGTTACAGAGACAAAGTTCAGTGCAGAAACTGAAGGAATGACCATCTAGAGACTGTCCCACCTGGAGAACCATTTGATAAACCACCACCAAAACCAGACACTATGGCAGATGCCAACACGATTTTGCTGACAGGAGCCTGATATAGCTGTCTCTTGAGAGGCTCTGTCGGTGCCTGGCAAATACAGAAGTAGATGCTCACAATCTTCCACTGGATGGAGCACAGGGTCCCCAATGAATGAGCTAGTGAAAGCACCCAAGTTGCTGAAGGGGTTGGCAGCCCTATAGGAGAAACTACAATATGAGCTAACCACTACCACCAGAGTTCCTTGGGACTAAACCACCAATCAAAGAAAATACATGGTGGGACTTGTGCCTCTAGCTGCATATGTAGCAGAAGATGGCCTAGTCTATCATCATTGGAAGGAGAGGCCCTTGGTCGTGTGAATGTTCTATGCCCCAGTATAGGGGAATGCCAGGGCCAGGAAGTGGGTGAGTTGGGGAGCAGGGTGAGGTGGGAGGCGATAGAGGCTTTTTGGCGAGGAAACTAGAAAAAGGGATAACATTTGAAATGTAAATAAAGAAAATATCTAATAAAAATAAATTAAACTTAATAATAAAAAGTCCATAAGGTCAAACTCCAGAAGAAGACTCGTTGGTCTTGTGGCCTGTGTTTGGCAAATGTGTGTGGCACAGGTTAAGCTGAGAACTCTGGGGAGGTGATGGTAGGAATCTTCTCTCTTCTCCTCTTCAGAAAGATCTTACAGGGAATTTTAAGTCCCTTGCTTTCATAAAGAGATCTCCATTTTATTTTGTTTCATTTTGTGTTTCGTTTTACCACACTGTAAGATCATTTGCCTATGCTAGCAGTATTACAAATATAGGGGACACTAGAAATTATTTTTTCAGATCATCCAAAGAGCCTCTGAAGTAGACCACTCTGAAGATGAAGGTAGATTTCCCCATTTTTCTCTTTAAGAGTCTCTTCTAGACCCACTTCAGGTACCACATAACGTGTTCCATTCTTCCTGTGCACTGCATAGCAACTCTGCCCTCTGGGAGTAGACCTGCACCCTTCATCCCAAGGTGATCTTCTCTACAGCTTTCCTCACTGATGTGGAACTGAGTGACTGCCAGTAATCCCATCTCAGTAGCCTTGGGACACCGTCTGTCCTGTGTTCTTCATCCCCACAAGTCATTCTTCATGCCTCTCAGCTCCTGTGTTAGCATCCATCTTGCCTCAGGAACCCTCATGCCTCCCCAATGGATGCCACATTTCTGTTCTGTGCTTTTCTGTTTTTCTTTCTTCTTCCTTGACCCCTCCCTACCTACACCACTACCCACCCCCCCAAATCAAGCAACCCCCCCCTCAAAAAAACAAAAACAAAAACAAAAACAAACCAGAGTCTTCTACATTATCAAGCTAGGGTGGAACTCCAGGATTCAAGCATACCTTCTGTCTCTGCCTCCTATGTAGCTGGCCCTTACTGACACATACTGCACATGCCCTTGGTATATCTTATAGGTCTTTGTGCCCTAGGATCTAGCACAGTTTCTGGGATCAATAGGGACTTGGGTAATGTTTGTTATCAAGTTAAGTAATAGGTGAATTAAGAATATAAATAGATTTTGTTATACTACAGATGATGGTGAACCTAAGGAATAGAGGAAGATGGCTGTGCCATGGAGTCTGTTAGGAAGGCAAAGATGGAATTATGTTGCTGAGGTCACTGCTTTATCAGGTTCTGTCAGAGAGGAAAGTACCCACCCACTTAGTCTAAGTTAAAATGTAGTTGTATGGCCTGACCACTCCTGTTTTTTTACCCTTGGCAGGAATCACTGTTGGAAGAGATGGCGATGAGCCTGTGTCCTTTGTTGTTGGTCTTCGTGCTGGGTCTGGTTGTGATCCCTCCAACTCTGGCTCAGGATGACTCCAGGTACACAAGATTCCTGACTCAGCACTATGATGCCAAGCCAAAGAGCCGGAATGACAGATACTGCGAAAGTATGATGAGGAGAAGAGATCTAACCTCGCCTTGCAAAGAGGTCAACACTTTTATCCATGGCACCAAGAACAACATCAAGGCCATCTGTGGAGCGAATGGAAGCCCTTATGGAGAAAACTTAAGAATGAGCAATTCTTGCTTCCAGGTCACTACTTGCAAGCACACAGGAGGGTCTCCCAGGCATCCATGCCAGTATCGAGCCTCTTCAGGGTCCAGATATATTGTTATTGGCTGTGAGGATGGCTGGCCTGTCCACTTCGATGAGTCTTTTTTCAGTCCGTAGACAGCAGCCCCCTGGCACAGGCCTAGTTCTGTTTTCTTTTATCTCCCCTCACAGCCATGATCACTGGTTCAGCTTTCACTGTCTGTGGCCAGAAAATGAATTATCTGAAACATACTTCTCCTGATTTATAATGCACAGAAATAAAGATATCTCAAAAACCATTAAGACTCAGTCTGCAAGATCACTAGTTCCCATTACATTTAGCTTTTCCTGTTTTTACTCCATGCTGTACCCAAGGGGAAAGGGGCTGGAACACAGAGAGATATTCTTCCTTACCTACTAGTCAGTGGGAAGGTAGATTTCATCTTTCTATGGTGCTGAGGATGATAAATTGATTTACAGATAGGACAGAGAATTTTCAAAAGAGCCAAGTTGTCTGTTTTTTTTTTTTAAGATTTATTTATTTATTATATGAAGTACACTATAGCTGTCTTCAGACACTCTAGAAGAGGGCATCAGATTTCGTTACGGATGGTTGTGAGCCACCATGTGGTTGCTGGGATTTGAACTCAGGACCTTCGGAAGAGCAGTCGGCGCTCTTAACCACTGAGCCATCTCACCAGCCCTCAAAAGAGCCAAATTGTCTGTTAAGTAATAGGTCACTAATAGAGCCCTTCGGAAAGGAGTTTAGGATCAAGAGCCAGCACACCAAGGGCATCCCCCTGCCTTCTCCTCCTGTACTGTTGCTGTCATCCTCAGCAACCTAATGCAGCCCCTTAATTTTTTTAAGGACCTAAACTCTGGACAAACCTGATTCATAGTTTCACATAGAAAAAATTTCAAGACCAGCCTTCATGAAGCAGAGTTGGAGACTTTTATCAGTGATAATTCTGACATGGGTTGTCAACAGAAAGGTTGTAAACAAGGCATACACAAATGTGGGTATGGGCTTCCCAACAGAGAGTCATATAATTGTCTTAATATTGGACATATTCACAATGCCATTCAAGCTACACATTAAAAGGTCATAAGGATATCCCTCCTTTTTTCTTTCTCTCTGTCTAAAATATTACTTATTTTATTTTATGTACATTCTGTTTTATTATATGTGATTTGTCTGCATGTATGTATGGGCATCACATGTGTGTCTGGTGCTCAGGGAAGTCAGAAGAGGTGTTGGGTCCCCTGGAACTGGAGTTACAGATGGTCATGGTGAATGCTGGGGTCCAAACCTAGGTCCTCTGCAAGAACAGCAAGTGTTCCTAAGTGCTGAGCCACCTCATGACCCCTTTTTATCTTTTGATAGGTGAGATCTTAGGGTGGCTCAGGGAGTGTTTTGGATGGAATTATAATTTTCAAAGGTAGAATCAAGGAACACCAGCGTTGCACTAGGGGTTTCACATATATCTCCTTGAAAAGAAGGTGTCTTCTTCATTCTTGAAAAGTGCAGGTTTACTACTGGCAAGGGGTGAAGGCCTTAAGCAGTTGTTCATTATGATGGAATATTTGCTTGCCAGATTGCCAAGTAAGGGGTTTCTTCCCTTTCTCATAGCCCCTCAAATTTTTCTTTTTAATCCATTGAGTGTCTCTCTTTGGTCTTAAGCAAGGATTAGCTCTCATGGGATACTCACAAGACATTCATTTGTCATAGCTATTTTTTTAAAAATTAAAACTTGTGTATCACATGTTATTCTCATTAATCTTTTAGTTTATTGAGTGATATTTGAAAACTGAGTGGTTTTATGGAAGTTATAGAAAGATTATTTTCTTTCTATTCTTCAACCAGATTTGTTTCAAGTATAAGAGCTATGTATAAACCTAGCTTGCTGGGTGCTGTCAGATGCACAGGCTCAGTAGGTAATTCCTGTTAGCAAAGGTTTATGAACACATGCCTAGGTATTTTATTTAGGAAACAATTGCTAGATGCAAAACCACCAAAGCCATGCTTTCCCTGCTCAAGCCATAGCCAGTACCCGAGTGAGCCCAGCCTTCCAGAGTATTCAGATTTAGGAAGGGCTTGAGAAGTAGGCTGTGGGTCCATGCTCAGCACAGCAAGAGCCATCTTTACTTCAGACAACAGGTAGAGGTTTTCAAATGTCCCCCATTAGAAAAGTTTCCCTAAGATGCTTGCCACCAAGACGAATGACCCAAGTTTTATCTGGGGACTCACATGGTAAAAGGAGACAACCTACTCCCACAAATCAATCATCCATCCATCCATCCATCCATCCATCCATCCATCCATCCATCCATCAATCAATCACATGAGTGCATGTGCCAGCAGTTTGAATTCAGTCCTGGTATTTTCTGTACTGAGTCTCTTTGCTCTGTCATAACATGAAGCTGTCTAGAGTGAAACAACAAATTACAGATAAGGCCTTGTGTCTCAGCAATAAACCATTCGAGAAGGTGGAGACAAAGCCATCTGTGATTGCTGAGTGTGCAAGGGAAAGACAAGAAAACCTCCCAGATCAAGGAATGGTGGCATGTAAGGAAGAACATGACAGGCAATGTGAGAGGCACTTCCCCCTGGGACACAGACCTCCAACTCTTTGAGAGTATAATTCACTCTTCAAAATAAAGAGAGTCAGCAGCAATACCTAACGCAACACATCACAGTCACTCGTTATGAAGAAAGCGGAGGAAAACAAGAAAAAGCAAGGTGGTGAGCAGCTTCCAAGGTGAGCTGCTCTGATGACCACTCCCTTCCTCTGATCTGTAAGAGTCAACCCCTGTGTGCTTCAGCACTGCCTGCTTCTTCTCCTTCTCCTAAGCACTCTTAGAAATGCTGCCTTCTGGGAGAAGGAGACCTGTCTCCCTTCACCTCAAGGTGGCCCTGCTCTCAATGCCTTTCCTCACAGCTACACGCTCAAGGACATAATGGACAAATGGGAAACAATTGCCACCCTTTACTGACCACTTATGTCAGGGGAGGCCCTGTGATAACACCTTCCATTAAGTTTTTAAAAATCTACTGCTTACAATATTTTAACAAAAAAGGTGCTACTATAGTTCTGTAGCTTACATGGCAGTCCACTAAGAGAGGTTAAGGAATCTCCCCAACTACACACTGTGCTAGTATTCTTCCCATTATTGTGAAAAAATGTTGGAACTAATCCACTGAAAAAGAGGAAAGGTTTTGTTTTGGCCCATTACTTTGGTACCTATGGAGAGGCATTGCATTAAGGCAGGAGAGAATGGCTGAGCAGGTGCTTAACTCATGATATTAGGAAACAAAGGGGGAAGCAAGAAGCTGAGGTCATTTTAAGGACTCCCTGTGATCATCCCCTCAGTCATCTTGTTTGGCTGAGTCACCCTGCTCCCAGGCAGAAAAGCTGTGGCTATGGCTGGAGCATGTGACTGGAGAGATGGGAAATAACAGGGAGAAAGTAACCACAGATACAGAAAGGGAAAATGCCACGACCCAGAGGGTTGGTGGTGGTGTGTGGTTGGTTTGTATTTTTCTTTTGCTTTTGACAGGGTCTCAGGGATTCAGACTAGCCTCAAATTCACAGTGTAGGGCAGGCTGGCTTCACACTTCCCATCCTCTTGTCTCTACCTCAAGATACTAGGATTATGGGATGCTCTCTCTATGCAGTGCTAGGCACTGGACCCAGGATTCTGTACATGGTAGGCAAGCACTGCCAACTGAGCTACACCCTCAGCCCCCTCATGCCTGTTGTATCTCTGGACCATCATGCCTGCTCTACTCTATTGCATGGATCCAAGTCTTATTAGGCTTGTAGAGTGAGCTCCTGATTGGAACCCACACTTCCGGTCCTGCCTCCCAACATCACATTCTGCACAACAGATCAACACCCTTCCTCTGAGCACTGCCAGGAAACCATTACTTCTTAACCTCCCTAAGCAGGGTCTGGACATCATGGATTCCTGTCATTACACAGTTGGTTCTGTGTGATGCAAGCCCAGGAGAGGCTGTCTGCAGAAAACACACATGGGTTCCCCTTTGTGTTACTATTCTTTCTGGCTCCTGCTGGAAACTTGACTTCTGAGTTTCCTGATGTTTCAGTTCTGCTGGTAATTAGATAATGAAGCACACATTGAGAGCCCTGTTTCTCCATTGTTATTTTTGCTGTGCTTGATGGTAAATCTAACCATGACCTACCGGGAGAGTTAAAGTAATTTTTAAAATCTATATCAGACCTGAAAGATTCTTGAGCAGACAAAAATTTGTTTCTTACCAGGTCTTAAAAATAGCCTTAGGTAACAAAATTATTCTTAAAAATTTTAACGTTTTTTTGTGAGTTCAAAACCAGCCTGGTCTACAAAGTAAGTTCCAGGAGAGCCAGAGCTACATAGTGAAGCCCTTAGGCTGTACCCAATTTCATCTGAAATTAGTAGATTATGTCAATCCCTGAAGTTCCCCAAATGTAGTATTCATGTGAAAAGTTCAGATTCTGCCAAGGACCAGCCTCAGGTTGGTGATGGGTTCTGAGACAAGGAGCGTCTGAGAGCAGCAAAAACCAACCACTTGGATGCTGGGATTTGAACTTCTCACCTTCGGAAGAGCAGTCGGGTGCTCTTACCTGCTGAGCCATCTCACCAGAAGTTCAAATCCCAGCATCCACATGGTGGTTCACAACCATCCGTAACGAGATCTGGCGCCCTCTTCTGGAGTGTCTGAAGACAGCTACAGTGTACTTACATATAATAAATAAAATAAATCTTTAAAAAAAAAAAAAAAAAAACCAACCACTTGAAGTCAAATCGTGGGTCTAAGCTGGCCGCCTGTGTTCTTGTGGAGACAATTTTCCAGCCTGCTTCCTCTCTGTTCTGATTTTTCTCTCTCATATCGGCTTTCTCTGGAAATCTCTAGACAGCTCTCTTAGATTCCTTTTGATTATAGCATGAATCAGCATCTTGTGACCCCAGGACTTTAATTCTTAGGAAACAGCAAGGACAAATTTTCTTTTAACAATGCAAAAGAATTCAGAGATCTGCCTGCCTCTGAGATGGTAAACTAGCTGGGTGGGACCTGAAGTTTCTAGTCCTAAAATTACCATTCTACCCCACTTGGCCCTAGACTTTGCTGTGTCCCAGGCTGACTTTGAACTCAGGAATGTGCCTGCCTGTGTGTCTTTCTGACAACCTGGTTTATAGTACAACTGCCTTTGTTCCTTCACATCCATGAAGGTCCTCGTATAATTCATACTGCATCCTTAATATTCACATAGTTGAGAAATCATATATTATCACACTCATTTTTAAGAATTCTTTCTACAGCCTAAAAGGCTGCACTAAATGTCCCAGCTTGGACCATTATGCTAAGACATTAGCCACACCTTTGCTATCTCAAGCTATCTCTGATACTTATGGAGTCATTAAGGTTAACAGGGAGGACATTGGTCAAGGGAACATGAAAATATGTACATTAATATACAAACAAGCCTTATGCCATGGCATTCCACATCTACTGGTCCTGTTCCAGGGGCAGGAACCCTGTCGTTCTGTCCCCTCTAAGGCCATGCCAGACTCAACGATATTCCACACCAACCCAGAATGGCAGATTCCACAACAAATCCATTTGCTGCTCAAGAGGAGTGGCTTCCCTACAGGCCTGACTGTGGTCCATTGAGAGCAAGAAGTACCACCACTGCCCAGTGGGGAGGAGAGGCTAAGTATTGCATCTGAGAGCCCAGAAAGGAAGAGCAAAATGGAAGCTGGAGATCCAGACTGAAAGTCAGAGGTACTGACCTGAGGATGTCACCCCTCTGCTCCATTCTGCATCTGACACTCCAGGAAGGCTCACATCAGCACATCTGCTGATGCCCACCTCACCCATGTCCTTAAAGGGATGGCACCTTCCTGTCTGAAACTGATTTCTGACTATAGTTCTGTCCTCAGGAGTCAGGGCAGGACCTCTCATTATTCATCTCTTTTCTGTGTGGAATCCAGTTCCTCTATCTTGGAACCTGTCCTTCCTGTTTTGTGTTGAAAGATCTTGCAATTGATCTCTAAGGACAGCTATGCAGGGAGAAGACAAGGGATAGCCTCACTGAGAGATCCCAATTCCTGGTCTCCTCTTCCAGCCACTTCTTCCCATAGAGAAACTTCAGGGAAGAAGATCATCTCTTCTCAGATTCATTTGTTTCCAGGGACTGTGAAGATGCCTCAAATGGTATGAGACATTGCCTCAACACATACCCACCTACCTCCCCACAAACATACCCACACAGACACAATTATCTCTGTGTTTGTCTCTCCCCCTTCCTCTCTCCCCACCCATATCAGACACAGAGATACTAGAAATTGAGTATGCAAAGGTGTTTGTTGACTAGAAAAGATCTAAATTAAAGAGCTAAATTAAAGGGAGTCAGCTACAGGTTTCATGAGGACGGGTGCTGATATGTAGTGCAGACAGAGGAATTGGTTCTTCACTACTATGATCTTGGCAGTAGCAGATGAGCAAAGGTACAAAGTGCTGGCACTGGAGCTAAAATGTCCGATCCAAGTGAACTGGAACCACTGGATACCTGGGACTGTCCCGTGGAGTTCTGGGGTCGCAGGAAGCTGTGTAGGACTTAGTTGCTACTGTTGTTTTGAATCTGCACTGGGTATATTGGTTTGACCGAGTTGTAATATCACAGATAGTTACAGGTGCCTTAGATGAACTATCATGGCAATTTGTACTTGTCCTGTCTCTGCAGGTCTATGTGGATTGCTAAACACATGGACATCATCAGCAAAAGTTGTATGAAGGAAAGTATTTTTGTCCTTACATACTCCGTTATAACTGTTAGTGACCCTCATTTCATCATCACATTGGGGGATAGGCGCTATTATAGATATTCTGGATTTCAAACCATTGGGAAGAGGTTGGTCGCTGGCATGAGGCAAGCATTAGGACAAGTCCCAGCAGCAGCAGGAGACAAAGTTGGGACTCAAGCAGTTTCAGACCCATGTTTCCTGTGAGAACAGAAGAGAAATGAATACTTCCACCCTACCTCAGTTTTCCTTATGTCTTCCTGAAGGCCCTCTGCTGTCACTGTGGGTCCATTGTGAGACTTCTCCTGGACACTGCCCCATCACTGGCCCTCCTGCCCCAGGCCTAGACAGTCAGTGTCTTACCCAGTCTGCATTGTGGCTCCCATGGAACTGAGCGCTGGTTGTCCTGGAAATCAGGGATAATGGGTGAGCTCCAATTGGGCCCATAGATATACAGCAGGCTCTGTGGGTGGAGCTGGTGGCTCAGAGTCTTCAACATGCAGAACCCACAGATTGGTACATTGCCTACTTGTGTGACCAGCCTTCTGTTTCTTCACTTGGCCAAGCCATGTGCTGCTGGCTCCACTGTAAGGAATGAAATTCCAAGTCCTCTTGTGCAATGCAGTTTAAGTCTGAAACTGAACTCTACATAGAAATACTTTTGATTGGCTGCACACTTCATAACTGTTGTCAGTAATGGACAGACCAAGTTTTCTATTAGCCTGGGTACACAGTTAAAAACAAAAAACCTTAGAAAGCCAGAACCATAAGAGACATTTACATTTCTGTCTTTCATTTTTAAAATGTATGATGTTGGGGTGTGCAGAGATATCTCAGTGGTTAAGATCACCTGATGGTCTTCCAGAGCACCCAAGATTGGTTTCAGAACAGATGCTGGGTGGCTTACAACTGCCTGTAACTCCATTCTAGGACATCTTATGTTTTCTAATAGCATCTGTTGCTATGTTGATACACACGTGCACAGACACACAGAGACACATAAGTAAAAATAATCCTTAGGGATCGGTGAGATGTTAGTGATTATGAAAACTTCCCCTCTTCCAGATTCCTTCCCTTCCAGAGGACTCCAGTTTGTCACCCAGAGGCCACAACTATACATAATTCCAGCTCCACAGAATCTGACACCTGTATGGTTTTTGTTAGTACCTGTACACACATGGTACATATCAGTCTAGACACATGTGAAAAACTACAAAAATTGCACTTAGAAACAATAACAAAATACTGTACTCATATTGCACCGTATTTTTCTTACTGGTTCCTATAAAAGATTCCTTTGTACATTTCCATCTACCTTCATTTGTTTCAGAAGTATCCCCTTTCCTAGTTTCCTCTCCAAAAAGCCCCTATCCCCTCCCACCTCACCCTGCTCCCCAACTCACCCTCTTCCTGGCCCTGGCATTTCTCTATACTGGAGCATAGAACCTTCACAAGACCCAAGGCCTCTCCTCCCAATGATGACGGACTAGAACATCCTCTGCTACATATGCAGCTTGAGACACAAGTCCTACCATGTGTTTTCTTTGATTGGTGGTTTAGTCCCAAGGAGCTCTAGTGGTACTGGTTAGTTCATATTGTTCCTCCTATAGGGCTGCCAACCCCTTCAGCTCCTTGGGTACTTTCACTAGATCATTCATTGGGGGCCCTGTGCTCCATCCAATGGATGGCTGTGAGCATTCACTTCTGTATTTGACAGGCACTGACAGAGCCTCTCAAGAGACAGCTATATCAGGCTCCTGTCAGCAAAATCTTGTTGGCATCTGCAATAGTGTCTTGGTTTGGTGGTTGTTTATGGAATGGATCTCCAGGTGGGGCAGTCTCTAGATGGTCATTCCTTCAGTTTCTGCACTGAACTTTGTCTCTGTAACTCCTTCCATGGGTATTTTGTTCCCACTTTTAAGAAGGATCGAGGTAGAGGCATTCAGATTTCTGAGTTCGAGGCCAGTCTGGTCTACAGAGTAAGTTCCAGGACAGCCAGGGCTATACAGAGAAACCCTGATTCAAAAAACAAAACAAAACAAACAAACAAAACAAAACAAAATAAAACAAAACAAAAAAAAGGACAGAAGTATCCACACTTTGGTCTTCTTCTTTGGTTCATGTGTTTTGTAAATTGAATCTTGGCTATTCTGAGCTAACATCCAATTATCCCTGAGTGCATATCATGTGTGTTCTTTTGTGATTGGGTTACCTCACTCAAGATGATATCCTCCAGATCCATCCATTTGTCTAATAATTTCATAAATTCATTGCTTTTAATATCTGTATAGTATTCCAGTATGTAAATGTACCATATTTTGTGTATCCATTCCTCTGCTGCGTGACATCTGGGTTCTCTTCAGCTTCTGGCTATTATAAATAAGGCTGCTAAGAACGTAGTGGAGCATTACAAGTGTCCTTATTACAAGACAGAGCATCTTCTGAGTATATGCCCAGAAGTGGTATTGCTGGATCTTCTCTAATGGACTTTTAAAATATTTCTTTGGAAATTTGACATTTTGAGAAAAGGGAGATAATAGGGAGATATCAAGCAATTTCTGATCATATCCTTAATTCTTTGGAGAAAATATAAAAAAAGATCACCCTAAGACATAAAAACCTTCCTCGTGGTGGGGCTGTAGAGATGACTCAGCAGTTAAAAGTGTATATTACTCTTCAGAGAGCCTGAGTTCTGGTCCCAGCACCCACACTAAGCTGCTCACATCCACTAGCAACTCAGGCTCCAAGGGATCTAGTCACTCTGGCCTCTGGGGGCACCAGGAACTCTCTTACACATACCTGCTCACAGACATACATGCATACACTTAAAAAAAATAAAACTTTAAAAAAGGCAGCTACAGGGAAGAAATGGCCAAGTAAGTGAAAAGTCAGACTCAATAAAAAGCACTTGCAATCCTGGTGCTGTGGAGGTAGAAACACAAGGATCCCTACCAGCCAGCATTGTAATTGGTGAGTTTCAGGTCCCAGAAAACATGGTACATGGCTTCTGAGAAACACATACACGCAAACCTGCTCCTCCACACAAAACCCCATCATACCAGGTAACCATGAGCACCTCCACATTTAACAGGGAAAGTCAACTTTTACTTGGCACTTGGGACACAGATGTTCTTGCTGGCCTCATCACAGAACTTCTTTTCTTCACCATAGGATGCTTCCTGTTCAGCCTGTTCCACCAGCAGCTTTCTGTTCTCATTCAGCAACATCCTTACATTTTCTTTCAATTGACTGCATTCATTCATGAGGTGGGTGTGCCTGAAGCTGATCCACAAACAACAACAAATAAAATGGTGATTTCCAGAAAGCTTACATTTTTTCTGCCACTCTTTTAAGTACTATGATCCCTGAAGGGTCCTGATCCCCAGACAGCCCCTGACTAGAGTCCACAGTATACCCATCTGGACCAAATAGAGGTCGGTCAAATTCAGAGACCAGCAACATTCCACAAGACTCAAAGGACATCTAAAAGCCCTGATACCAAGAGTGTTCCATGTATATCACAGAAGAGGAATTGTTCCTAATGGATGCTTCTATCTCTGTGGTACCAGGGAGAGGGCAAATCCCCTCTAAGAGAGTAGAGAAGAACAAACAGGTATCGACTCTTTCCATTTTTGTCATGGATCCCAGATCTTTGAATCTGATGTCAGAACCCTAGAGCTTCAGGTCAGCTTGATATTCAAGCCTGGTGGAAATGTAGAGGATCTTGAATGTGGAAGAATAAAGATTGCAGGGTCTTGGACATTCTTCACACTTAGGAAAACTGAATCCAAGAGATACAAATCCAAGACCATTGCCTCAAGGGAGGGCTCCTATTAAGAAACAGATGGTATAGAACCCTTACTTTTGTTCAAAGTCCTAGAAGGCCACAACATTCCCTGCCTAGTGCTAGGTCTCAGCTGTGTCAGGGACTCACCTGTAAGAATAATTATCTTCAATGAGCTTCCTGTACTTCTCAATGGTATCATTTATTGACTGGGTCATTTTTTTCATATCCAACATTGTCTTCTCATGTTGTGATTTAATGATGGTGAATTCAGTGTTCATCCTGTGATAGAGCATGGTCCAAAGAGCAAATAAACCTCTGAACTAAGCAATCAAGTATCATGTGCAAAAAGGCTGTATCTGGACTACCCAAGCCAAGTGCATGCCACATCGTGTTCCTTCAAACTGGGTCTTATTGGTACTCATTAAACTTATTATATTGGGCAGAGCCAGGGGACAAAATGGAGGTATCTGACCTTCAAGATCTCCCCAGGTGAGCCTGAAGGAATACACTAGTTCTGTGAGAAGTTTCTACTAGACTGTGCCACAAGATTTGGTCTTTAGTTTTACAACTTTTTCCCCTTAGTTTTAAGTCAGGGATTCTCAATCCTTTGTTCCTATTGTTACTTGAATTCCCAGAGGACATAACTAGTATTTACAGGGAAAAGACTTTATAACACCTCTTTCCCCAGGAGATTCCTATGTGACACCAAGGTAAACACAGGAAGTAAAGTACCCTGATGACCAATTTGGGCCTCTAAGGACTCAGTAGTATCATGTACTACAAACTGTGCATCAAACTAATCCTCAGACCCCATCAAAGGTCCCAGAACTCCAGATCCTGAACAAAATACACATAACTACCTTCACATACTCAAACACAATTAAAATGCCAAATAAATCCAGGGAGGTTCCACAGTCTCAGAGTACAATGAACAAAATCAGAGTAAAGCAGTGATGGCCTACAGGCATTGCATTCATAAGCCATAAGGTAGCAAGTGTGACCAGGTCATTCTGGTTGGTGTGTAGAGAACCAACCAGACTCCAAGCACCTCGAGATCAAATACAAAAGAAGATGACCATAAAACACACAGCACCTAGCTTATCCAACAACTAAACAGCTGTCAGGACTTCTTATAATGAATGTGAGAGATGACACACTCCATTCATGATAGAAAATGTGGGTTAACAGAAAGGGTACAATACAGTCAACAGGATACTGGGCATAATTACTACCTGTAGTTCAAATCAGTATTCATGTCAATGTCCAAGATTCGACAAAGTTCTTCCCTCTCAGCATTGATCTTCCTGATATAAAATTTCATATCTTCTATTTTATTCACATTTTTCATATGATTAGTGATGTTGGAATTTTGGGATGATGTTTTCCTAGAAGACACTGAAGATAGATAACCACGAGTTAATTTGCATAGTTGGTAGCCAAGGTGCAGGGAGACCATTCTGACTCCCAAAGAGAAGGTTGAAGAAGAGAAAAGCTAGAGACAGGTTGAATCACTGAAAGAGCAGAAAAGCTAACTTTGAGCTGGTCTGCTAAGCTATGTTCTTCTTTTCAACCACTATTGTTGGTCACAAACTCCTCATTACATTCCCCCTTGCCCTGAAATGCATAAGCTGCCTCAGACATAAAGATTTGGGGAACATTGTCGGCTCATGTCAGATGTTATGCCGATAAATCCTGAAGTCCATAGTGCTTAGCACCATCAACACCTAATCATGTGTGTTCAAACCCAAAGTGTCTGAGACCTCAACACATGACCAGGTGAGAATCCTTCTCTGTTCTCTGCACCAGAGACTCATTTATCCTACAGTAATCTAGAAGATGAAGTGCTTCAACTCCCTACCAACAAGGGACACATTATTATTCTCATAGGCCTTCTCGGGGCTTTCTTTGACACTCAAAATGAAATTAAATAGCTTTCAGAAAAGTAGCTGCAGGCTTATGAATTCCTGGATCTGTCAAATGAATCATCAGAAATTATAGACTCTTGTTCTGTCATTAAGAAAGTCCAAGGCTAAGCAGGGCATGGTAGTGTCCCCCCTTTAATCCCAGCACTCAGAAGGCAGAGTCAGGTGGATTTCTGAGTTCAAGGCCACCTGGTCTACAAAGTGAGTTTCAGGACAGCCAGGGCATACAGAGAAACCCTGTCTCAAAAAACAAAAACAAAAACAAACAAAACAAAACAAAACAAGACAAAAACAGAAAGTTCAAGGCTCTAGCTTGTAAGACCTATTCCTGGAAGGCCCAGTTCAAACCTATCTGTTCCAGGAAGTTCCCCAACTCTGCCCAGAACTCACTGTCCCTTTCCCAGGTCTCTCCTTGATCGCCATTCTCCTTGTGAAATAGCCTGAGCAGCCGGGAAAACATTCTTGCTTGTGAACCCAAAAGGCACTGAAGGAATATCCCACAGGCAGTTGTTGTCACCACGACACAGGTGACATCACAGAAGATTCTAGTTCTCTCCTAGATACAAGAGAGTGCCCAAGGAAGGCATTTCTGATGATGTCACTGGGAACAGCTATGGCCTATTTGCTAACTAGTTCGCCCCAAATTGACCAATTTCTGTTGTGCATTTTCTGGAGCCTCTCCTGTGACCCAGGGAATAACCTTTGGCAACCTCTCCTTCCAAAGTTAGAGATCTCTCATCTGCTTCATTAGAAGTCAACTGCTTTTGATGGGGAGCATTGGTTAGGACCCTGACATGCATAAGAGATTTTTCTTAGTTCCCAAATCTCTAGGGATGGTGAATGTAAGAGATATTTCTCAGTAAATAAACCACCTGAGTAAATTCATGTGACATACAGTCTAATTCCCCAGGTTTTCCCTGTTTCACAAAGGCCAATATCTTTCTCCTATACCTTTAATTTTATAAAACCTGGATAATATGTTCTTACTGTGCAGACCTTGATAGTGGGCATTGTTCCCATATACATATTCATGTGTTTCACAAAATCTCCTGTTTACAATCCTATCTTTTGCAAGGAAAACTCCCTTTTCTTGGGAATATATGGGCTCAATGACAGGGCAAATAGAAAATGGTAAACTTTCTGTCCCATATTCAAAATATTAACTCTCACATCCTCCCTTTCTCAAGTACAACCAGACAATTAAAGTGGGCATCAGTGAGCAAAGGTCAACTGGACTGTGAATTACTACATTGTAGCCTCACTCTCCAATATCTGTCTTCCTGAATTCCCAAGTCCAGGCATGAGGATGCTGGGGTTGTACCATGATATTCTACTCATAGCAAACATAAGACTCAGGAGGTAGGGCAGGGAGTGGAATGGCCTGCATTCAGGTTCAACCTCAATTTTTTTTAAATTTTTTTCTCTTTATTAGATATTTTCTTCATTTACATTTCACATGTTATCCAGAAATTTCCCCTTACCCTCCCGCATCCCCGCCCTGCTCCCCTACCCACCCCCTCCCACATAATGGCCCTGGCGTTCCCCTGTACTGGGGCATATAAAGTCTGTATGACCAAGGGGCCTCTCCTCCCAATGATGGCCAACTAGGCCATCTTCTTCCATATATGCAACTAGAGACATGAGCGCAGGGGGAACTAGTTAGTTCATGTTATTCTTCCACCTA
>CACVCL010022523.1:0-38562 GCA_902729485.2 Mus minutoides
AAGGCCAGCCTGGTCTACAAAGTGAGTTCCAGGACAGCCAGGGATATACAGAGAAACCCTGTCTGAAAAAACAAAAAAAACAAACAAAAAAAGATTTATTTATTTTATGTATATGAGTATACCATTGCTCTCTTCAGAAACACCAGAAGAGGGCATCAGATCCCATTACAGATGGTTGTGAGCCACCATGTGGTTGCTGGGAATTGAACTCAGGACCTCTGGAAGAGCAGTCAGTGTCCTTAACCGCTGAGCCACCTCTCCAGCCCCATGCTTAACTTTTTTTTTTTTTTTTTCGAGACAGGATTTCTCTTTATAGCCCTGGCTGTCCTGGAACTCACTCTGTAGACCAGGTTGGCCTCGAACTCAGAAATCTGCCTGCCTCTGCCTCCCGAGTGCTGGGATTAAAGGCGTGTGCCACCATGCCCGGCCATGCTTAACTCTTTTTTTTTGTTTGTTTGGTTGGTTTTTTTTGTTTGTTTTTTTTGTTTTTTGTTTTTTCGAGACAGGATTTCTCTTTATAGCCCTGGCTGTCCTGGAACTCACTCTGTAGACCAGGTTGGCCTCGAACTCAGAAATCTGCCTGCCTCTGCCTCCCGAGTGCTGGGATTAAAGGCGTGTGCCACCACGCCTGGCCATGCTTAACTCTTAAAAGCCATGTTTTCAGCCCCTATAGTTTGATTTTTAAATGGTAATTACAAATGTAATTCTTCATGTGATAATCATTTTTATACTAGTTTCCATTCTTCTACCATGAGTATTGAACACAAGTGGTCAGGCTTAAAAGCATGTATCCTTACCTACAGAGCCATCATGCTAGCCTTATTTATTTATTTAAGATTGGGTTTCACTGCAGAGCCCAGGCTGGCTTTGTATTTTCATACTTCCTGCTGGGATTACAGGTATACACCACACCTAATGCCTTTTGATAGTTACTGACATTTCTATTAATATAGCCCTAGCTAAATAGATCCCTCCAAGTCTGCCTTGCCATAGAAAATAATCCATGTATTTAAAAATCATTATGTGTTGCTAGAGTTCCTTCCTAGGCCTTTGCCCACATTACTGCTTGTGACGCATACCCTCTCCAGGCCTAGGTGCTGCTGTTCTTAATGCTTGTGGACCTCTGAAATAGAGAACATAGTTACTTTAATGAGAGGATCCAATAAGTATAGATTTTATTTAAATCTTTTTTAAAAATTTAAATTTGAAAAATTTTGAAAATTTGAGGCAGGGTCTCACTAAACCAAGTATGCTGGATTTAAATGTGCTGAGTAACATACCCAGCATGTGAAGCTGTGAGCAGCCTACAGCCTGCCTTAGTCTCCCAGGTAGCTGAGACTGCAGGCCTGTATGACTTTGTTCACATCTCTGTGCTTAGTTTTTATAGAACTAATAGAGAGTTCTAGCAGAGTAATGCTCTCTCCCATAAGGAGGGTCTCATCTGTATCTGTGTGAGCAGAGTTTCAGCCACTTTGCAGGTATCTGCTTAATGTTTGCTTACCCTTGGTGAAGGGAGCTTCAGTTATGTGTTCTATGATAAAGTGTACAGGCATCATATGGAAACCACCCTGTCAAAGTCCGCAGTCTATTGTGGTCACCATCTTTTCTTAGTATGTTGATCCTAGTGAGCTATTACAGTGGTAATTGTAAGTCAGTGACGGTCATCTTAAATTGAGTTTTTCTGAAGTAGGAGCCTTTTTTGCATCTTTCCTCACAGTTGAAGTTGGTTACTTATGCTCTTTCTGCCTTTTTTTTTCCCCCTTAAAGGAATCCCATGAGGGCAGATAGTATATCCACAAGCAATATAAAAAACCGAATTGGTAACAAATTGCCTCCTGAGAAATTTGCAGATGTCCGTCATCTCTTAGATGAGAAGCGTCAGCATCCCTGTCCACGGCCAGCAGTCAGCAGTACTAAACCAGGTATTGTTCTTCAATCTTTTGTGCTCCTGACTCCCTTTTTGTAAGCCCCTTGAATGGCTTGGTTTCCAGCCCCTCGGTATGCAAGTGGCCAAGCTCTCCACCCTGTAGAGGAAAAAAAAAGTCCAAGATCTGGCAGCAAAATCCCACAAATCCCAGGCCACCCTGGAAAGTGCCCCACCACTACCACCAAGGAAACTTACATAAAGCCTGCAGCCTGCTCAGTTCTTTGCTCTCAAGCAAAGGTAGCCACCCTCCTGTGTCCTTCCCAGTACATGTCTGCTGAGAGGTAGCCACCCTCCTGTGTCCTTCCCAGTACATGTCTGCTGAGAGGTTTGTTGTGCAGTGTAACTTTGTGGTATTCATTGGCTTCTAACTGCCAGGATAGTTTCCCCTCAGAGTTAATCCTGATGCTTGTGAGCACCTGAGAGCAGATGGGCCCAGAGGAGGTTCTTCTGAACTCAATTAATTGTCCGAACTCAATTAATTGTCCCTCCTGTATCTGCATCTTTAGTCAGGTGTCCATGAGGAAATAAATAAAATCAGATTTTGCAACAAAACTAGCTTTCAGTATTTTTTGTTTGAAATAATAATTTAAAAACTAAATAATAATAATAAATAAGTAATATTACTTCCCTGGGATATTTTATACCCCAAACCAATAAAGTTGGGTGGTTAGAAACAGGGTTGCGTGTGAACTAGAGCAAACCCTAATAAAGCAGTATAAATGTATGCTTATGGCTAGGGCTGGCATGTCTTTGGGGAGGCTGCAGCAGCCGCCACAGATCTGCTGAGAGGCCTGGAGCCGGCTTTTGAAGAAAGCAGCTTTAGAGCTTAGTCCTGGGAGGACTAGGGCATGGTCGGCAAACTATCTTTGGAGGGAGGAAATAATATGATTCTTTTTTTTTTTTTTAAAGATTTATTTTATTTATTATATGTAAGTACACTGTAGCTGTCTTCAGACACTCCAGAAGAGGGCGCCAGATCTCGTTACGGATGGTTGTGAGCCACCATGTGGATGCTGGGATTTGAACTTATCACCTTCGGAAGAGCAGTCGGGTGCTCTTACCCACTGAGCCATCTCACCAGCCCCGATTCTTATTTTAAAAGATGATTTTGAAGGATTAGAATATAGTGGGCATAGAAAACAAAGTAACAAGGGCTAAACATTTTAGGGACAACGATGTCAGAAGGGGTGAGAAGAGAAGCCACTGAAGAGGCTCAGCCTGAGTTCTAGTGAGGAGGAGTTTACATGAGAAGTCAAGAGTAGGCTCAAGGCTGATGAACATGTGGCTGCTGTCGCTGCTGCGTGTTAGGGGAAACCGCAGGCCCAGAGGCTCTGTGACAGACTTAGAGGAGAGCCCACTTAGCTTAGGACACAACTCCTTTATCCTTGGCCTGTTGCCAGTCTCATTCCACTTGTTGGTTAGATGTAGTAAGTTTATTGAGAACTCCTTGTATTTTTAGGGATTGCGGCTTGCAGTATTGTCAGCTGGAAATGTGAGCTGTTACTTAGTGTTGCTTGGTTCTGGCAAAAAAGAAAAAAAAGAAGACTGCTTCAGGCACTCAGCTGGTAGCCTCTGCATCCAAGTTTTAAGTTTTCTTAGAGAAGCAAGACCAGTTATGAGCAGAACCAGCTTTTAGAAGCCTTCTCCTGCTGGGTGCTGTGCCTTCGCTATGGGAGATTTGGGATCAGGTCTCTAGAGAGCTGTGTTTGGTTGGTGCCTCTGCCTCTTGAGGGCTGGGATTAAAGACATGTGCCATCACCATCTGGTGGCTGACCAGATCTTTTTTTTTTTTTTTTTTTTTTTTTTAATCAGCTTAAGAGTTTTGGAAGAGGGAACCTTAACTGAGAAAATGCCCCTGCCAGATTAGTTCGTAGAGAAGCCTGTGGTGCGTTTTCTTGATCGCTGATTATTGTGGGAGGGAGGGCTCAGTACACTGTGGGCAGTACCTGTTGGTTCTGGGTGCCATAAGGAAGTGGGCTGAGCAAACCTCGAGGAGCAAGCCTTACTGTAAGCAGCACTTGTCTGTGGCCTCTGCATCAGCGCCTGCCTCCAGGTTCCTGCTCTGTGAGCTTCTGCCCTCACTGCTTTTGATGAGTTGTTATATAGAGAGTGAGTGAAATAAACCTTTCCTCCCCAGGTTGCTTTTGATCGTGTTATTTTGTCACAGCAATAGCAACCATGGCTAAGACAAAAGCCTAGTTCATTGGTACTGAGGTAAAACACGTATGCTTGGTAACAGGTATACTTTTTCTCTTTTGGCAGATATTCGCCAGCGGTTAGGAAAAAGACCATATTCTCCAGAGAAGGCTTTTAGTAGTAACCAGGTGGTGCGGAGAGAGCCCTCTTCGGATGTACACAGTAGGCTAGGTGTTCCCAGGCAAGATGCTAAAGGCCTCTACTCTGATACTCGGGAAAGGAAATCAGGTGAGTAACAGCTCACAGTGATGGAGGGGAAGGAGTGGAGACCAGTGGTTATAGCATAAGAAGTAGGTCCGTGGGCTGGTGAGATGGCTCAGTGAGTAAGAGCACCTGACTGCTCTTCCAAAGGTCCTGAGTTCAAATCCCAGCAACCACATGGTGGCTCACAACCATCTGTAATGAGATTTGACTCCCTCTTCTGGAGTGTCTGAGGACAGCTACAGTGTACTTACTACATATAATAAATAATCTTTAAAAAAAAAGAAAGAAAAAAAAAAAAGAAGTAGGTCCGTGTTTGTTCCCGCTTCAGTTAGCATGACTTCCTTTGTTTACATCAGCATCAGCACCATGCCTACAGGAAAGTTCAGAAAGGAGAAAGAAGAAGCTATACTTCTTTTTAGTTTCACATTATTTATTTTCTTTGTTCACACATATATCTATCTAGTTTTTTTTATGTAGCCTTTTTCCATAACTCTTCCATTTTGCTTTACTCTTCATAAGTAAAACCTTTAATTATCTTGTAGTGTATGTATATCACTACATTCTAAACACATACTTCTTTGTTAAAGTTTAATAAAACACTTCTTTTTGAGATTTATTTTATGTTTTGCTTACATGTTTGCCTGTGTACCATGTACATGTCTGGTGCCCTTGGAGGTGGGAAGAGGGCATTGGATCCCCTGGAAGTGATGGGCTGTTGTAAGGTGCCATGTGGGTGTTGGAAACATAACCAGGTCCTCTGCAAGAACAAGTATGCTTAACCAATAAGGCCTTCAGCCCAGTACATAAACACACTTTAAAAATGTATGGCTGAAAACCTGAGAATTGCTCATAGTAAAACAGACCCATTCAGTTTGCAGAATGTGAGAGTTGGCGATTTCTTGGCAGACTGAGGGGTACACAGCCTGAGAGAGAGGCGAGCATCTAGCTTGTGCCTGGCATGGGGACACCAGCCTTGAGCTGTGAGCATCTCCCATTGAGTCTTGGGCTGTCCACTTGCAGACTGGCGCCAAGCATCTCTCCTGATGTTTCCTGCAGAGCAGGTGTTGGCAGTGTGCCTGCTTCCACAGAACTACTTGGTGCTCATCATCGATTGCCAACTAAAGTGTCTTCTCACCCCAACAGGTGGTTTGTGGACTCGCTTAGGATCTACACCCAAGACCAAAGAAAAGAACACAAAGAAAGTGGATCACAGGGCATCTGGTGCTGAGGAAGATGACTCGGAGCTTCAGAGAGCATGGGGTGCTCTGATCAAGGAGAAAGAAGAGTCTCGCCAGAAGAAGAGTCGGCTGGATAGCTTGCCGTCGCTCCAGATTGAAGTCAGCCGGGAAAGTAGCTCTGGTTCAGAGGCAGAGTCCTGATGCCCTGGCCTTGGCATCTGCCTTTAAATCTGACATTCTTATATAGGGTGGGGCGTGCAGTAGGAACCTCCCTTGCAGGAGCTGGCGCCCTTTCCTCCTACCTGCACCCTGAACACTTGCTGTCCTAGTAGGACAGTTAAGAGTGTGATGAGTTTTGAAGGGTGTCTCTGTCCTGTGCTGCAGAGTTACAGTTCTGGGTCCTCAAGTCTTCCCCACCATCCCACAAGCTTTACCCTTGGAGTTAAAGGCAACCCTACAGATTTTGTAGACGTTTTCTTAATATTTATAACATTGTGTCTTTTAAAAGCAACGTTTTACACAGTCATCCAAAGAGCCGAGAACTGAACTTCTCACTGTTGCCTTGGCCCTCACAGATCCTGCCAGCACCCTGTTCTAAGAAAAGTCAGTTCTCAGGTGCTTACTGGACAGTCTTTGAGGGGGAAGATGAGGGAAGCTGCCAGCTCAGCCTTCCAGGGCCTTAGTGTGGTGGCTAAGTCTCCCAGACCTGACCTGAGACCCTCCCGGGTAGATATGCACACAGCAGCAATCAGCAGAGGCTTCCATTCCCCCCGGGGGGGGGGGCGGGGGGGTCTTTTAGAGCCTTTTACTACCTGGTAGCCTGGTATAAAGATCAAGTTCAGCGCTGTAAGACTTCTAGGGACAAACAACTGTGACTTCTGGATTTGGAGTTGATTTCTGTGCTTAGGGGTGGGGTCTTGGGTTGATGTTGAACAATTTTTAAGTCTGTATTATGTTTAAAAACTATTAATGACTTAAAAGTTTAAATTTTTAATTTTTATATGTGGATATTCCTCCTGTTGGCTAAGGGGAAGCTCAAGTGGTGTCTTTTGTGTTGTTAAATATACATTATATACTTTGGAAGAAGGCAAAGAAAGGAGTCTCGTTATTTTGAATGGTACCAATTGTATGGTCTGTTGTACTTGAGAGTTCAACTTGCTTTGTGGCCGCTGTAGGAAAGAAACTGCTGTCCATCTGTGATGGGCTCTTGTTTATTCCCACTTTTCTAGAAATGATACCCTGAGAATTCACTCTTTGTGTCTCTGACTTATCATTGAAGACTTATTCAAAACTAGCAAATAAGACAGTAGTTTCAGAAAATGTGAGTTTATGTTTATTCTCCTTTCAAATGATTTTACAATGGAAAGGGAGTAGATTATTTGGCTTCTCATCTGACTTCCTTTATAGTATTTAATACTGTATTGCTCTACAGGCTTAGAAGTGGTGTTTCTCTTGTGTGCATAAGCATGCCTGTGGGATGTCAAGCTCTTCCCCTGCTTGGATTGCTCTGTGCCCAGAAGGTCCTAGCGCACTTGTGCTTGAGCACATGGCCCTTGGTGGCTGCCTACCTGTGAATCAACAGTGATGTACATAAAGAAGCAGAAGACTTCAGAACTAAGTTGTAACAAAACTGTATCATATGTATCATTTGGTTAGCAACCCCACCCCACCCCCATCTCCACCCTACCCCCCAGAAAGATGGGAGCATATAACCAAAGTGGTTTGGCTTCTGAGGATCCTAGAAAAAGGTAGTTCTAATTTCTCTGCCAGTTCAGACCTAAGTTTTTCTTGCCCTATGTAGCTCACGGCTCACAGTCAGGTTCTTAGGGGTTCAGGCTTTGGTAGAGTAAGAAGAAAAAGGGCCTGAGAACAGAGACCTGGATGCCAACCAGGACTCTACACACTGGGCCTGAGCCTTGGTTTCCCCATGAAGCAAGTAAATGGTCTGGTGCAGAGATTCTGGCTTTGTTGATATCTCTCAGTGGTATTTTATTCTTGGAAGTTGTGACTGCAGCATGTTTTTCTGTTGAGGTGGCCAAAGTGTCAGGAAGACATGGTGGCCATGAGATTGTGGACAGAAACTCACCCCATCCTTTTACAGGCTCCACTTCCCCCAGTGTGTTGAAGATGTGCCTGTGCTTCCCACCTGACTTGGTTTCCTCAGGGTTTAGACACCCCACCCCACCCTCAACTTTCTTATTGTTCTGTCTGGCAACCCAGGCCCATTTGCCTAGGGTCTTTGAGCACTTGTCAACCTCCTGCTAGAGATGAGGGAAGGACTTTATGGAAGATAGGCAGTATGTATTCAAAACTAGCTCCTTGAGCTGACCAGGAAAGATGCCTTTGAGCAGCCTTGCAGTTCTTACAGCACAGACAACCCAGAAACTTACATACTGCCTAAAGTGAGGGTCTTCCCAGCATCTCTCTCCAGCCAGCACTCAGAGCTGCTCAGAGCTTCCAAACCTTGACCCCTATGTGCTTAGGAGTGACAGTAGTCAGGATAGCCCAGCAGGCAGCTGGGTATATTATTCAGGGCACTTTCTGTACATGTGGGGTTAGTCTTTATATGTAGAAGATTATTAAATGCCCTTTTGCTGCTTGATAATAATTGCAGATACCTCATCTTCGTTTCCTACTCTTTGTAGAGGGGCCTGTTGGCCTCTGGCCCTCCTCTATCATAATTCCATGACTCCTTCCCCTGCTTCTGTCTTTCCTTTCTGCGGCAGCTTCTCTCAACCCTCCCTCTTTATTCTACACATTGTAGTGGGGGCGAATATTTACTTGAGAGATTACGTACATAGTATGCAGTTCATCCTTGTAAAATGTACATTTGATTATCGTCTATTTACAGAGTTGTGGAACCATTATTATCATCATCAATTTTAGAACATATTTATCACTAGAAAAATCCTCCACTAGCAGTCATCTTCACCTCTCCTCAGACCTGGCAACTACTAATCTTTCTGTCCTTGTGGATTTGCCTATGATGGACATTTCATAAATGTTATATGTCATGTGTCCATTTACATAGTTTTAAGGTTCATCTGTGCCATGGTATATATCATCATTTCAAGTAGTGAGTGGGTGCGTGTCTGTGTCTGTGTGTGGCCCTGGCTGCCCTTAGAGCAGGCTGGTCTTGAGTTCACACATTGTGTTCCTCTGCTTCCCAGGTGTTGGGATTAAAGGTGTGTGGCACTGTGCCTGCCAGTGGGTTTGTTTTTGTTGTTGTTGTTGTTGTTGTTGTTTTTCAGTTTTTTAAATTGTCTAAATATTTCATTTACAGTGCATATAATGGGCATTCTGTGATTTCTAGGTGGAGACTATCATGAATAGGCTTCTGAATATATTTGTGTGCAGCTCCCCTTCAAGTTCTCCTTCATGGACATGTGGGGGCTTTTGGTGGTGGTGGAGGAGGTGGGTTTTTGTTTTTGTTTTTGAGACTGGGTTTCCCTGTGTAACAAGCCCTGTCTGTCCTGGACTCAATTTGTAGACCAGGCTGGCCTCGAACTCACAAAGACCCTCCTGCCTCTGCTTCCCAAGTGCTGGGATTAAAGGGGTGCACCACCACACCCAGCGTGTTTTCATTCTTTTGTATAGGGGTAGAATCGATGGATTATAAAGTAGCTCTTATCTTTATTCTTTGGAGGAATTGCCAAACTGTGTTCCCAAAGAGTATATCAGGATTCCAGTTTATCAAGTCTTCACCAATATTGTTTACTAATTTGAAGTGGTGTTTCATTGTATATGTGCTGTGTTTGATTTTGTTGCAGTGCAGGGGACCAGACCCAGGACCTTGCAGATATAGACAAGCATTTTACCACTGAGTTCTTTCATCCCCAGTCCCTTAGCTGGTTCTGAGTTGCAGTTTCCTAATAACTAGTGATGTTGGCCATTATTTCTTCATTTTCCTCCTGTGTATGTATATGTGGTTTTAAGATAAGGTTTCATGTGTTGGACAATATTTTTGTTTTGTCCTGTTTTTTTTTTTTTTTTAAGATAGAATTTCTTGGGCTGGAAAGATAGGCTCACAACCAAAAATATAAGAGTTCAGTTCCAGCACCCACAGCTGTCTCTCCAGCCATGAAAAAAAAATTTTTTTTTTTTTCTCTGCGTAGCCCTGGCTGTTCTGGAACTCCAGGCTGGCTACTGCCTGCTACTGCATCCTGAGTGCTGGGATTAAAGGCATACACCACCACGCCTGGCTATGTTGGGCATATTTTCATGTATAACAAGATGAACTCTAAAATATCAATCTGTGCTTGAAACCTTTCCAGAACTTCATCATTGTTTCTGGAATAAAATTCCAAACTTCTTTGATAGCCTATGGAGCTGTCAGGATATAGTCTCTGGCAGTACCTGTACCTGCTCTCTTTTCTCCCTTACCCTCGTGGCTACTAGTTCCTGTATCCCTCTTGATTTCACTAGCTTTCCAGACTGCACAGTGAATGCCTTCAGGTCCCATTGCTGATCTGCCTTCTTTGTTTCTCTTATGATCAAGGTTTGAAGAGATAGTTATCTACTTTGGTTTCCTTTCATGCATGTCCCAGTATTGCCATAAAGGAATCTTAGCTGACTCCAGGGTTAGATCATAAGTTAATACCCAAGGTAAAAACTGAGTAATCAAAATACCTCTTGGAAATCCCAAGGCGGGCGCCACATTGAAGACTAGCGTCTTTGGGTTCCTGCTGTCAGTTCTTGCCTCTGTGAGAGGAGATCACTGTTTCTTTGGTTGAGTACTGGGTGAAGTAGGCCCTGCAATTTAGGACCATGTCATTCAAATGTCCCCTTATTTTTGTGCCAGAACACACTCAGTGAGGTCACTTTTAAGAAGCTTGGGAACTCGGGCTACAGGAGCAGCAGAAGGACAAAGGATGTCCCAGCTTTCCTGGGCTTACTGATGGGAGGACAGAGATAGTGTGGCTCCATCACCTTGCAACTGGCTTTTTTTTTTTTTTTTAAACTTTTCAGACAGGCGCTTCCTGTTTGATCCTGTGACTCGTATAATGCAAACCACACGCCCCGAGTCCAGCACACCTCGCTGTACTCTTACTTCCTATTCCTGGTTAATATGATTGTTAGCTTGTAAGCTCGTGAGAGCAGGGACCATGTTTGGCTTGTACATTGGGCTTTCTCCATGCTTACTACCATTCTGACCCAGCAGGTCCTCTGTGAACATTTGTGAGATTGCAAACCCCCAGCCAGAAGAGCCGCTCCACCCTCTGAGGCCCCAGGCCTCTTGCAAGGCAGTCCTCATTTCTGCCATGTATATGCAATGCCTTCTTTTCATGTCTTGTTCTTGTTCTTCCTTCCAGCCTGTGAGCTCCTAGGGAGCAGGTGTCTTCACGTTTTCTCATTATCTCTGAACCAGGCCAGCCCAGTGTAAGTAGTGCTTCGGAAGTATTTGTGAAGTGAATGAATTGTGACAACTCAGCTCCCACACCATTCTGTGCAGGCTTTTCTATTCTAGCTGAACTCACCAGATGCAAACGGAGAAGAGTATTCATTGGCACATACCATTTGTGCAGTAAGGAACAGTTCTCATTAAGCAGCTCTCAGAAAACGTCAGATGTTAATGATCTGCCAAACATCTAAGCTGGAGCTCATCTAGCTCTGGAAATGTTGCTGGAATCTCTCTCTCTTTTTTTTTTTTTTTTTTTAAGCTCAAGGACAGTTTTATTAGGGTTTAAAAGAAAAATACCAGGCAAGTTGTAAATCCCAGCAGATGGTGAGAAGGAAGGAAACAAAAAAGGTCACACTGCCTGAGTTAAGCTGACTTGGACCTCAGCCACATCATGGCCATGAGAGGGTTTAAAGAAGGAATAAGAAAGTCTATAGTACCAGAATGAGCATGCCTGGACCAGCATCTAAAAGAAAAAAGGGTTAGAGTCCCAGATCCACTACAAGGGCAGCAGTTGCTCTTAGCCTCTGAGCCACCTCTCCCTCCCTGACATTCCTTTTTTTTAGAATAGTGTTCAACTGCCCCAGGATAGGAGGAAAGAAGGCTGGCTGATGAGTAAGAGGCCCCAAAGAGGGAACACTGAACCAATTCTTAGCCCCTGGTCCTGTTTAGATAAGTGACTACAGCCCAGAACAGGAGACAGGAAGTAACTTCCCGCCAGCAGCTGAAGCAGTCTGTCTGCTGCCAACGCGTTCTGCTAGTGAGCACTGTGGATAGGCAGCACTTAGCTGCTTGAGCTGTGGCATGGGCAAGCTTGTTTCCTAAGAGTTTGCTTCTAACCCTTGTATAATAAGATGTAACTCAGAACCTGAGCCTTTTCTTCCCCCTTAAAATGTAAGAGCTCAAAGAAGAAAATATTTTATTTTTGGTAATGTTGAGAATAGTATTTTCTTTTTTTTTTCTTGTTTTCTTTTTGGTTTTTGCGAGACAGGGTTTCTCTGTGTAGCCCTGGCTGTCCTGGAACTCACTTTGTAGACCAGGCTGGCCTCGAACTCAGAAATCTGCCTGCCTCTGCCTCCCGAGTGCTGGGATTAAAGGCGTGCGCCACCACGCCTAGCAAGAATAGTATTTTCATTTCCAGACAGATTATAAAGTATATAACATGACCAACAGCAAATGCCTAGAACTTGTCTTGTGTTTATATGGCAAATCTTAGCAGAAAGGATAGCGGTCCCAGCTCCTTCAAAACCCTATAAGCATTTCACAGAACTTTGATGTTTCTGGAAGCAATCGGGATTGTTGCTTCAGAAGCCTGTTTCAGATGGTCTCTACTTGTTATACAGCTGGCCTGGCCTAGAGCTCTCAATTCTCCATCTACCTCCCAAACATAAAATATAAAAATGCAATCTATAGTTTACCAATCAGCATACTAGAGCATGTTGTAAAGTATGGAGATACTAGTTTATTGTGCTGTTGATAAACTCTAGAGTGTAGGTGATGCTCATTTACCAAAGTCACTAGCCTACCCAGGAAGTCTCTGTTTAAGCAGTTCCAGAGACCTTCTCTGGATGCTCAGATTCTTCAATTAAGACTTTGTGTGCCAGGCATGGTGGAGCACGCCTCTAATCCCAGCACTCGGGAGGCAGAGGCAGGCAGATTTCTGAGTTCGAGGCCAGCCTGGTCTACAAAGTGAGTTCCAGGACAGCCAGGGCTACACAGAGAAACCCTGTCTCAAAAAAAAAAAAAAAAAGACTTCGTGTGACCTCAGACACATCTACCCCTGGACCCATGAGGACCAGTGTAGCTCAGGAAGAGCAGGAGCCTCACACCATTCCTCGCCTAGTGTTGGACCCAATGACTTGCTCCTTTTCTGCTCACGTACAGAGCTCCCCTGCAGGTCATGAGCCGCTGGCAGCACTCTTAGCTCAGACAGGATGTCCTTGAGGAAAGGCAAATAGCGTGACAGCCAGAGCTGAGTCCTAGGAACTGGTTCTGACATTGACCACTGGAAGATGGAACTTGCCCCTTCCTCTCTGGGGAGGCCTCAAATGGGGCGACGGGTTTCTTTCATGCACACAAAAGTTGAGATGGGAGAGACTCTTGCGGTGCTTTTCATGGAGCTTTGGATGGAGCTGAGGTCAGCAAGAGACCCACCTGATCCCACAGCCCTGCAATCATGAAGGGACTGGAAGGAGCAGTGAGGTGGCTCAGTGGGTGAAAGCTCTAGCCACCATGCTTGGTAGTCCGAGTTTATTCACTAGGATCTACACGATGGAAAGGAAGACTCCTGCAGGCAGTCCTCTGACCGCCTCACATCACGTGTGTACGTGCATGCAGGTACACACACACACACTGTTCAGTTTCAATTTGGAAACTATTTGAGAAGGTGGCTTAAGATGTCAATTTGTTTGGGCAGCTGTAACAAGATACCACAGATGGAAATGCTAGAAGTCTGAGAGGGTCCCAGCATGGAGAGCCCTCCTTGGCATGCTCACCTGGCCTTTCTCCTCTGTGTGTGCCAGTGACCCTTCTCAGTACCAACCCTGTGGACTAGGTCTGAGCCCCACCCTTTTGACCTCTTTTAAACTTAGTGACCTCCTCAAAGCCAAGTGTCTAAGTCTAGTCGCATTGAGGTGTAGAACTTGGATACAGGAATTTGGAGATGGATATTGTCCAGCCCTTGGCACCTGGGAATGCAAGTCTGTATTTGTGCTTTCTAATTTCTCAAAAACTCATGATCTGGGTATCCTTTCCCTTCCTTTCTTTTCTTTTTTAGTAGTTCAGGGTCCTAGTTCTGGAGGAAACAGTCGCATGTGGCTTCCAGTTCAGCGACTTAGCCATTCATGTAGCCTTGGGCTCATTCCTTAGCCTCCTTCTAATGCCGGCACCATGAACCATGAAATGGAGACACCCCCCTCTGATGAAGGCTATTGTAGGTGGCCTTGGCTCTGCCTGCCCCTGACTCCTTGTGGAGCTCATCTTCAAATATTCTTCCACTTCTTGAGGAAAGACTGGCTGGGATTGGAACAACTTCTGTCTGGAAAAGAGATGGCAGCCCCCCCTCCACTGGTGTATGGCACACTTCCTGCTTGCCTGTGCCTCTCAAGACAGTCTCCTGATACACACCTCTCCTGAATATGTATCAGACTTCCCTTTGGGGAGCGGTAGGGAGAGGAAGTGGGGGGCTCTCCTTGTTGCACAAGCTGGCCTGGCCTACTAGACCCCAGAATGGGCTAGAGCTCTCAGTGCTCCATCAACCTCCCAAATACTCGGATTACAGATCTGCCATGGCTCTATAAACTTTCTTTTTTTGAAATACTTGCAGAATCACAGTAGCATCAAGGATAGAACAAAGAACATGCTTTCTCTATTTTTTTTAAACCATTCAGTCTTTCCTTTCCCTTGCCCCTTCCCCTGCCGCTGCCCAAACTACTTGAAGCATTTTGCACTGCATTCCACTTTACCCTCACCATGCTTTGTGCTGTGTTCATAGGATAGTTACCAAGGTCAGAAATATGTCATGTCTGGTCAGGATAATATTTGCTCATTTGTGTTGCAGGCTTCCTCTGTCTGTCTATCCAGGAATGCTGTTTCAAGTATTTCTCCCTCCCCCTCCCACCCCCAGTCCAGGATCTAATCTGGCATTCAAGTAGTGGACTGCCTTTGTTCTGTAACTGGAGCATGTCCTCAGCCTCTCTTCTGTCTTTTCACGACATGGATATTCTGGAAGGGTTCAGCCTAGTTAGTGGTATAAGATCGTCATTCAGCTTTTGGTTCCTTGGAAGTGTGTGTTTGCCAAACTTCAGCCTAGGACTGGGTGCTGTAAGAGAAGAAGCGAACAAGAGAGCAGAGCCAAGCCCTACCTAACCTAGGTGCCTGAAGCTCTGCTTTGTGGGAAAGCAATAATATCAGATGGGCTGAGAGGACTCCTCTGCAAGTCATAGTTATGGCATTGACAATCTTTGGTGTGTACAAGAGGTGTTGGCACTCGGTAGAGTCCTACAGAGGTGCAGAAAGTACCATGTGCCCTGTGCAGCTCTGGCCATCAGCACCTCCTGGCCTCCTGAGGTGCCTGGGGTATGCACTGTCTTGTTGCTTGCCGAGTTCCTAAGTGAGCTGCCATCCTGGGCTTTCCTACCCTACCAAGGGTGTGCTTTGTGATCTAGACTGCCCTTTTCTTCCCCATGGGCCAGGGATGGGAGAATCCTTTAGGGGCTCTACCAAATGCCCTTGGATCAATCAGGAGGAGCTGGGCTTCTAAGCAGTGATGGGAAGGTGGGCTGGCTGCCGGTGCCACTGCAGCTCGTGGCAGGTCTGTCCGGCAGCCTTTGGGTGCTCTACACTATGATGTGGTAGTAAGACATCAGACCTGGAACTCTGCTTTTCTAGCTGCTAATAGTATGTTGTGTGGGGGGGATGGTGAACTGTAATCTCTTTGTGAATAACTGTATAAGATCTAGTCAATGTCAGACCAAAGCTAACAGCGTGGAAATGTTTGAAGTGTCACTGAATCTACACAGAACTTTGGCTAAATATGTTTTCCATGTGAAAAACAAAATAAAATTGATTTTCATGTAGTCATTAAGGCCATGTGGTTGTCTGCTTTTGCTAATACTATAATACTCTAGAATGTTCTCTTACATCTATGGAAGAATGAGAGGTTTAATGCCCAGCTTTTCTAAATTAAGATTAAGATTGCATACGTTCTAGAGTTCAGTTCTGTCTATACGCTAACGTCATTTTAACGTGTCAGTTATTTGTGGCTGATAGCTCCAGTTGGACAGTAGGGTTCAGAGCAGCCCAACTTTGCAGAGAGGTCTTAGTCTATGGCCCAGGCTGACCTTGAACTCAGTCTTTCCACCCTAGATTCCTGAATGCTAGGATTGTGCTAGGCTTACCTGTCCAGAGTTCTGCTGGGCTGGGTAGAACGGCTTCCTTCCCTCACTGCTATGTGGGCAAATTTGATCATTGAGGAAATTAGTCTTTAGATATGACTGCCCCTGTTGGTAGTAGACTCTCCACAGCCTGGGCAGGGTCAGAGCTGGCTATAAAGGCCATGAAGTCTACCTCTTCTGTTAGGCTGGAAGCCCAGAGCTGTGAAGCTGTTACCAGCTTCAGATTTTGAAGACATTTGAACCACAACTGGATTGAAGCAATGACTTTAACTAATACATCGGGTCTTCATGCTCTCCTGGTCCTCCACAGCCCAGTGCATTTAGTACAGGAGCAAACATAAGAGCCCAGTTCCTACCTGTGAGGGCACTTTCTATTTGAGGGGACCCAATTCGGCTGGGGACTGACCCCATGAATCTGGCTAGAGAACATTCTGCATAGGACAGGATGGAATTCACCTACCTGGACAATTTGCTCCTGCACCCCCTTCTGTCTGCCAAAGACACCCAGGACGACCACCAGCCAAATCTTAGCTCACTCGTGCATGAGATGGTAAGTCTAGTGAGTGATGGAACTGGGTTGGCAATAGTCTAAGTTCCTAGGACCCAGCCCACAGCCATGGGTGAAGTCACATGCTAGTCTTGTACAAGCTGTGGTGGCTATGTCTACTTGAAAGTACCTGGGGAGCCGGGCAGTGGTGGCGCACTCCTTTAATCCCAGCACTTGGGAGGCAAAGGCAGGCATATTTCTGAATTTGAGACCAGCCTGGTCTACAGAGTGAGTTCCAGGACAGCCAGGGCTGTACAGAGAAACCCTGTATCGAAAAACCAAAAAGAAAAAAAAAAAAGTACCTGTGGTCCCTTATCTGTAGATGCTTCTGTCTCTGCTTCCTGGACTCCCCTGCAGAGGAAGGGAAGCTGAGTGAGTACTTTCTGAGGTCCTTCTGTGTCGCCCCACTCAGCTCTTGCAGCTGCATCTGCTCCAGCTATGAAGTGGCTCTTCCATACCCTTCTCTGCATGGCCAGTAAGTCAGTCTTACCCCCTGTCTTCAGATGCTATCATCTCTGTCTGCCTGGGCTCAGGATTAGCGGTCAGAGGAATGATGGGCTTCCCTTGGGAAGAGTCTGTTCAGACAGATCTGCAGGTTTACTGGGGAGGACCTCTTCAGTGCTGCTGGCCCCTGGCCTCAGGCATTAGGGCTCTGCCACCCCCTTTCCCTCTCCATTCAGCCTCCCCTCACTCCACCATATCCTCAGTTCTATGCCCAGTTAGTTCCCAGAGTGTGGAACCCAGTGATGCCCTATGCCACCCAGAAGAGGGCTCTTCGTTAATAGACCAGTTTCAGCTGCTGGGAGACTGGGGGTGAAAATCCACAGAGTGAATGTTGTGGGGGAACCTGCTTCTTGTTCTGTGCTGTGGTGGAGGGGCAGGCATTTCTGCTGCCAGGGGATCCCATTCTGTCTTTAACCCTGAGTGGGAACTGCCTTTGGGACAAACTGTCCTGAGACCACCTTAAGATCCCAGAGACAAGACAGCCTAATCAGCTGACCCCCGGGGACTGCTTAGACAGGGCTCTAGTCTGGGCTTGCCTAGCCATCTGGGTCTCGTCTCTTGTTCATCTCTGGCAAGAGAATAAGGCGAGTAACAGACATAGTAACATAAGGGCTGGGAACTGTATCTGTAGAATCCAGTTCATGTCAGTCAGTGAAGGTATTGATGGAGCTGAGGCACCATAGGAGGAGAATACGGAGAATACAGGATGAGCACCTGCTATGAGCCAGAGCACCCAGAAGGCAAGCTAAATTCTGCTCACATCACCCCACACGTATTAGGGAAAGTTTTGATATTTTAAAAAGACCTAGGGGAGCCAGTGAGATGGCTCAGCAGGTTAAGGTATTTTCTGCCAAGCCTGATGACCTGAATTCCATTCTGGAGACCTACATAGTAAAAAGAGAGAGCTGGCTTGCCTTCCGTCCTCTGCATGATGCCATGCTCATGAGCATACACATGCATGTGCACAGACACACAAGCTTTGTTTTTTAAGTATTTGATAGTCACCATGGGAAGATAAAATTTGTTGAACTATTTGTTATTTTGAATCCTAGACTTGTGTTTCTTTTTGTTATCTACAGAGTGAGAAATAGGGTCTCACCCTTTTTTTTTTTTTAATCAGAGCTCTTATGCCCCATCATAAAGCTGTCTAGAAAAGATGCTGAGACTAGAGTAGTCCACTCCAGTATAGAGATGACTGAGGCCCAGAGACAGACAGACTGAGAGAGGGCAACCAAGGAGCAGAAGAGACAGAATCATATCTAGGTAGACCTCTGTCCTGCCTCACAGCTCCAGGATGCTCCGTGGCCTGGAACGATGACCCTAGCAGTGGCACTTTGGGCTCCTGCCCACCTTTGTTTCCTGCAGCTCTTCACCAATGGCATCACCTCAGCACCTCTTGCTGTTCATCAAACCCCTGAGGCTCTGGCACACCTCAAGTTGACAGGCAGCAAAGAATAAGATGGAGTCAGGCAGTGGTGGCACACGCCTTTAACCTCAGCACTCAGGAGACAGAGGCAGGTGGATCTCTGAGTTCTGAGACAGCTTGGTCTACAGAGTGAGTTCCAAGACAGCCAGGGCTACACATAGAGGCACAGAAACCCTGTCTTGGAAAAATAAGATGAAACAAAACAAGACATAACAGGTGAGGTGGTAAGATTTGCACAGAGGCCCTGCAGCGTGTGGGGTTGGCTGTGCTGTGGATAGAGTGAGATTGGCCTTGGTATGTGATGGGGAAAGTGAGATAGCACTGTTGTACACAGTGTTGCCTGGGGTTGATGATCCGCCAGGCCTCAAGACTGAGGCTGAGTCCTGGGGCTTTGGGAGTCAGAAGCAGGCAAGGTGTGATCAAGGAGAATGAGAATGCAGACTGAGCACAGGCCCAAGCTCTTGAGTCCTGTGCCTGCCTGGACTCAAGTCCCCCTGGGCTGGGGCCAATCCACAACTATTCCTGACCAGATGGCTCTGCCCTTCTGCCCTTCCAAGGCACCCACTGTGGTAATGATCTTTTCTTGTCACTCATGGGAGCAAATGAGCTTAAGGTTGTCTAAGGCAGGTTCATAGAAAATGCAGGTGCAGTCACATTGAAGTCTAGAACAGCCCAGCACCCAGCCACAGTACACCCCGATGCCATGTAGTCTGCCCCTGAGTTAATCCTGTCCTGACTCATTCTGCGGCCATGGTAACTCACTTCCTCCCGAGTCTCAGAGGTCGAGTTTACTTCTCTTGTGTAAAGGGAACGTGGCTATGGATCTGTGAAACCTTGTGGGCTAAGAAGAAGGAACTAGAGTCTAGGGCCTGCTCTACTCAGGACACCAACCCAAGCTCCCCCAGTGGTCCCCACTGGTGGCTGTCCTGGTTCCGCCTAGGCCTAGCCTATAGCTATGTGTAGATGTGAGAGAAAAGCTTGGTCCTCAGGAACAGGGGTCCAGGTACCTGAGATATGCCTAGGAAGATGGTAGGCTCTCAGAAGATAGGCAGACTAGGAAGAGGGGCTCTCAGAAGCAGCAAGGCCTGGGCGTGTGAAGAAGATGGAGAAGCAAAGGCATGGGAACAGAGTAAACAGGCTGTTTACTCTGATGTAGTCCTCTCCATCCTAGATTAGGACCTGCTGGGCCCGATGTGATGAAAAGCAGGCCATACACACACTAACTTCCTTAGCCCGGGGGAGGGTTCATGGAAAGAACCACAGGACCCAGTGGAACCAGGAAACCACGCTCAGGTAGAAAGGACAGGTGAAACCTGACATCTCTGACCTCTGAAAAACTAGCTTGTGTGTATGAAGTATGTGTGGTATGTATAGAGAGCGTATGGGATGCGAGTGGTGCATTTATGGTTCCTGTGTATTACTATATTGTAGACCGTATGAAGTATTTAGCCTGTGTGGCATCTAAGATCTATGGCATGTATGAGGTGTATAGATTTTATATGGAAGTTAGGATCTATGGAGCATGCAGTGTGCACTGTGTTTGTGGAATATGCATTATGTGTGTATGACACATATACACATGAGTACATATAGGGTATTAGTAGCACATTACTGGAGTATATGTGGTTCATGGGGTTTATAGGTATACATGAGGTATGTATGCCATGCACACAAGTACACAGAGTGTGTGGTGTGCGCAGGTATATGGTTATATCTGAGGCATGTGGAAGACGTGGATACCTAGGGGCTTCTCAGTGCTGGAGTTGAGCACAAGCTCTGGAAAGCCATGGGTGGTCTTGAACATGGTAGGGACATGAAGAGTAAGAGGAGACGGCAGAGAAGCTGGCGAGGAGGCTGCAGCAGTGGGTCTAATCCATGAGTGCTGAGGAGGGCAGGAGTATAGAGTTGGGAGTGATTGTAGGGATGTTCAGGGAAAACGCTGAGAAATTCGTATGTGCTTAGCATGGGCTGTGCCTTGCATCTAGGAATTGCCTGAGACCGTTGTCTGTTTTTGTTATCAGGTAGGCTAGAGATGTGGAGGAGGGAGGGGCTGTTGGGGTGCCAGTGAGGTTTGGGGATGAGGCAGCGAGGCTCTGTGAGAAAGATGAAGGGATGTGGGTTACTGAGCTCCTCCTTTCAGACAGGTGTTGTGTAGATGCTTGTGATCTGCAGATGGCTATGACGCTCCTCTGTGGTCTTTCAGAGCCTCTGGACCAAGCATCAGGATGATAGGTATCAGGATACTGAGCCTGGTCTCATTTCTATAGCTGGTTCCTCTATAAATGTGGACTTCACTCACTGGGAACAATGATGACCACTGTGCCGTGAGAAGACATTCAAACTGCCTAGTGCAAAAGAAGAGGTAGTGGGGGCTACCAGGGTGAGGCAGACTCAGACGCCCACGTGATTGGAGACAGTTAGGGGAGCAGCCCTGCGGGTAGGGTGGTGACAGACAGTTCTGACTGGCTTCTCACATCTGACTGCGTGGTAAGTTTGGAGGAAGAAGGTGGGCGGTGAGATTGTGAGAGACGTGGCGGCCCTTTACCTGTGGTCACAGAGGCTTTAACACCACCAGCATCTGCACACCAGACCTCCCCTCCACAGGCCCTGAGCTAGCACAGCCCGGGTCACAATGTGAAAAGCAAAGGAATGGGACTCCAGGGCACAGCAAGGATTTGAACTCAAGACTTTCTGCCCTTAGGGCTCAGGCTATTTTCTCTGAGCCTCTGTGGAAAGTATGAAGTAAAGGGTACATGGAAGCCTGAGCAAAAATGAAATATAAAGCCCCACAGTGGACTCCAGGACACACACACATGCATACACGCGTGCATGTACACATCTATACACACCTATGAATGCATGCTCTGATACCCTCTGTCTATATAATCAGATCTCAAGGATCTAGTCACTTGCCCTAAAGCAGGGTTCTGCCCTGGCCCGATGAGCTGCTAGCATAACAGGGAGCCATGCCTAGCAAGCTGCTGCTCTTGGGGGCCATTTGTAAAGGCTGCTCTCTGTCTACCCCTCAGTTCTTCCAGGTTTTGGTATAAGCTTTGAAATTAAGCAACCTGGCATCAGACACAAATAACAAATTGAGAGTTCAAAAGCAAATTGGTAGCCTCATCCTGTAGCACGGTGCCTGGCAGACAGCAAGTGCCCTGGGAGGCAGTTATCAGGCTTTATTTACACCACCACCTCCTGCTCTGCTTTCCCACCCGTTAGGGATCCAGCCAGACTCCTCAGTTAAACAGAGCAAACACAGGCATGGGAAGGGGTGAGAAAGAGGGCTAGCTGACCTATCACGGTATCTTCAGGTGTCTCTTCTAAACCCAGCCCTGAGCTGGGCTCTGTGGTTTGGGGGTGTCATGCATGTCTCAAGTCAGATCACAGGTTGGGGGAGACAGATTTAATCACCCATTGGTTTATCAAGATGGGGTTTAGTCAGAGCCAGCAAACACCACAGGATGCTGAGTGGGTTCCCGGATCAGTGAGTTACTTTACCCAGGATATGAACTGGCAACCATAAAGTTGGGCTGCCAGGAACATGGGGGCAACTGATGAGGAAGGCCCATGGATGGAGGGAGCATGTGGGCAGGGTGGGAAAGGGCCTTTGGTGCTCAGGATTTCAAATCCACTCAATCAATTATAGGCAATAAAAAGGGAAGACAGAAGGCCCCCACTCACCTAGGACAATCCAGCAGTTCCTACTTTGTAGTTCCTTTCCCTTGAAGTGACTTACTTCCTATTTCCTTTTAACTGGCTTACTGAGACACAAGGCGTCACCAAGGAGAAATGAGCCAAGGAGGCTGTGTCCAAACCCAAGCCCTTACCTGAGCTCTGAATTCACAGGGAACACCGTCATTCCCTTCTGTCTGTCAGGGAGTCCTGACTGGGGACCCCTGTCTGGAATGGCAGCAGAAGTAACATCAGTAAGATTGACAGGAGAAAACAGAGTCAGATAAAACCATGGTCAGACATGGGAGCACACGTGACTTATCTGGGACCCTGAGCTGCAAAAGAGGAGCAGGGACCTGGAGCTGCTGGGACCTGGAGCCCTGAGAGGGTGGGGGAAGGACCTGGAGATGCAGCCAGTGCAGTCCAGGTAATAACACCCACCTCTTCATGAGGCTACTCACTCAAGAGGATTTCCCTTCTAGATGTAAACTTGTTTTGTTGTTGTTTGTTTTTAGCAGAAAGGCCTTTTGGAGCTAGTATGTTCATTGTGTCGGTAGTTCCTCATAAAAAACAGCTCATTGGTGGTGAAGAAGTGTATTTTGAGACTCACTCCGGTCTCCTATGGTCATATTTTGGGATGTCGCGTCCTGGGCATCATACTGCATGCAGTGTACTTTTGGGGAGGAGAGGCTCTGATGTTTTCATTGGGTTCTCAGGGTGGTCTGTGATTCTCCAAGCACTGGTGGTTCTGTGTTGCTTAGGGTAGTGAACGGCAGTTCTGGGAGACTTGAGGACTGTGTGCTTTCTCCAAGCCAAGGCTCAAGGAACTGTGTCTTGTCTTAAATACAAATAACGGCTGGCCTCTATCAAATAGGTTTTGCTTTTTGAAACAGAGCCCTTCTGAGTAGCCCCAACTATCCTGGAAATTGCTAAGTAGTCAAGGCTGGCTTCAAACTCCTAGAGATCTGTCACCACACTTGGCCAGACTAGTTTCTTTTTCCTGTTTTGTAGACACCAAGAGTGACATTGACTAGTCTCATTTAATGCATTTATCCAGATAAAATGTTATAAAGCACTTACTGACACACAGAACTGTGTCCAGAGTCCAAAGTGGGGCTGTCTTAGGAAGTATAAGGATTCATTGTTAGACATGTAAGTAATGGTTGACCTCCTTCCTTGTCTAATTGGATTCTTCCCTTTAAAAACAAAACAACAACACAAAACATGATTTCCTCCCATCCATTTTTCCCTGCTACATAATTTTAATGGCTTTAATATTACAGGGCCATGCATTTTTATGAATCAGCACAAATTATTCTGAGCAAGGCAAGAGTAAAAATAAAGGAATAAGCCGGGCGTGGTGGCGCACACCTTTAATCCCAGCACTCGGGAGGCAGAGGCAGGTGGATTTCTGAGTTCAAGGCCAGCCTGGTCTACAAAGTGAGTTCCAGGACAGCCAGGGCTATACAGAGAAACGCTGTCTCGAAAAACAACAACAACAACAACCAAAACAAAACAAAACAAAAACAAAATAAAGGAATAAAATACAGAAGCATGAGACTGGGGAGATGTCTCAGGGGGTAAAGTGTTTGCTGGGCAAACGTAGGACTTTTTGTTTTGAAGACAAGGTCTCACTGTGTAGCACCAGCTGGATGGAACTTACTGTGTAGACCAGGCTGCCCTTGAATTCACAGAGATCTTCCTGCCTCTGCCTCTAAGCATGAAAACTCGAATAAAGATTCCCAGTACCCACATAAACCTCTGGGAGCAGAGGTGTGCTTCTGTGACTCTAGAGCAGAGTCAGATGGGGACCCCAGAGCTCCCAGTCCAACCAGTCTAGCCAACCAATGAGCATCAGGTTCTCAAAAATAAGGTGGGTGGTGGTGGTAGAGGAAGACACCTGATGCCAATCTCTGGATTCCATACACAGTGGCACACATGCACACATACCCACATGAACGTGCACATATACCACACATACTCAAACTCCAGTAAAAAATGTAGATGAGGTCACAGGAGTGTTTAGCGTGGGGACAATATACAGTAAACTGGAGTTGTTTATTCCTGGATCCTCCTGTCACAGGCTCGGGCAGGACTGGGAATAGATCCAGCGGCAGGGTTTTCATAACAAGATTTCAAGCCTGTCTGCAGGTGTGAAGGACAGTGGTAGCAAGCTCACGTGCCTATCACACACGTGACACTGCTCTCTGGATTCCCACGCACTGGATGAGTCTCTTTCACTCCCCCTCTTTACCAAAATATTCTAAATCTTTGAAATGAGCTCTGAGGACCCACCAGCTGTAGACTTACTCACAATGAGGAGACTTGTTAGGCTCTCGGGCTCTTCCCTATCTTCCTGATTCAGGACCTGTGATTTAGGATCTTCTGGTATGGCTGGGCATGGTGGTACAGGCTTGTAATCCTGGCACTTGGGCGGCAGAAGTAGGAGTTTGAGTTCAAGGCCAGCCCAGTCCGTAGTAAGTTCTAGGACAGCGGGGACTACATGGATCCTGTCTCAAACAAAAACAACAAAAACAAAATACAGAAGAAAAGAGTAAGAATCCAGAGTAGGAGACAGATGGTTCCCTGAGCAAAGCATTTGCAGTGACAGTGTGAGGACCTCCAATTCCCAGAGATTCAGGTGGGTGTGGCAGCCCGCCTGTAATCTCCATACAAGAGGCAGACAAGCAGCCCCTTAGGCAACTCTTAATACTTCTGGAAGACAGAAACCTGATGTCAATTTCAGGCTCTGCATGTATATGCACACACACATACACGTGCCCCACACATGCAAATAAGCAAAACTCGAAATAAAGATCCTCAGAAGACTCATTTGCATATCAGTGACTTAAACTCAGAGACCCGCCTGCCTCCGCCTCCTGAGCGCTGGGATTAAAGGCGTGCGCCCGGCTCTTTTTTTTTTTTATTTAAAGATTTATTTTATTTATTATATGTAAGTACACTGTAGCTGTCTTCAGACACTCCAGAAGAGGGCGCCATATCTCATTACGGATGGTTGTGAGCCACCATGTGCATGCTGGGATTTGAACTTATCACCCTCAGAAGAGCAGTCGGGTGCTCTTACCTGCTGAGCCATCTCACCAGCCCCTTATTATTATTATTATTATTATTATTATTATTATTATTATTATTATTATTTTGGTTTTTTTCGAGACAGGGTTTCTCTGTATAGCCCTGGCTGTCCTGGAACTCCCTTTGTAGACCAGGCTGGCCTCGAACTCAGAAATCCGCCTGCCTCTGCCTCCCGAGTGCTGGGATTAAAGGCGTGAGCCACCACGCCCAGCTCTCATTATTTTTTTTTAAAGATCTATTTATTTTATTTATGAGTACACTGTAGCTGTTTTCAGACATACCAGAAGAAGGCATCAGATTCCATTACAAATGGTTGTAAGCCACTATGTGATTGCTAGGAATTGAACTCAGGACTTCTGGAAGAGCAGTCAGTGCTCTTACCCGCTGAGTCATATTGCCAGCCCCTGTTTCATTCTTTAATGATCTTTTTCTCTCTTTAGTAAACAGAAGTTATTCACTTATTTCCTTATAATTTGTGCGTATTTGTGTCTTATTTTAAAAATATTTGTATACCCACAAGTTCTATGATTTCTTTTAAAAGTGTATTATTTCCTTTTTCGTATTTAGCTATTCAATCCATCATTGTTAAAACATTTGCTTTGGTACTGCTCAAGGCTAGTCTGGGCTAAGTATGAAGACTGTCTTTAAAAATCTGTTTGCTAATCATGGGCTTTGTTTGATTATTAGAGATGCTCTTTATTAGAGTAAAGGAATTTTCTTTTATTTCTAGTTGGTTTAGAATTTTCATCCTTGCCCTGTGTTGTGCCCGTTCAGAGCGTTCATGAACCCCAAAAGACCAAGAAGCCGATTCCAGTGCGATCTCATCAGGGTTGTTATTCAAGCTCGAGCTTGGGCTCCTGGCTAACCCTGAGGCAGCAGGGGAGGAGAGCGAAGGCCGAGCCCAGGTTCAAGCAAGTATTTGTAGGGGCAAGCCGACAAGCAAGGGGGTTTCTAGCCTGGCACACATCTGACTGGGGGCATTTCTGGAACTTTGTTGCCCTTTAAAATAATTGGCTGGTGCTGGGAGCCAAACCATAATCTTAGCTTCTGCTTCCTCCCGACGGGTGCGTGCGTGTTAGGGAGTGACTTGGGGGTGCAGGCTTGTTAGGGAGTAACTTGGAAACTCGTGCTAGCTGCACAGGTTTATTGGTTAACTCAAGTTCAACCTTAGGTCAGATTCTCTAAGATCGAGCCTAAACCCAAGATGGAGCTGATCTGGTGTCTCCCCTACAAGTTTTACATCTATGACGCCATGAGGGGCGGGGCCACAGTCACGAGGGGCGGGGAGATCAGCTGTCAGTTGACTGCTCTTGTCAGCATTTGGTGTCAGTCTTGTATTGACATCATAAAATAATTTGAAACTGATTTTTTTTAATTTTTCCATTCACTGGCACAGAGAATTCTGTCTATATGAGCCTGGTGTTCATTGTTCAAATATTCTGGAGATTTTATCAGTGAGGCCTTGTGCCTAGTGTTCTTTCTGAGGTTCTTGGTAATGAATTAAAAAAAAAAAACTCTGATTCATCTTGTATATTTCTTTTTTGGCCAGTTTTGAGGGGTTTTTTTTGGTTTGTTTTTGAAAGAATTTCCCTAACTCATCGAAATTATCGAGGTTACTGGCATAACATTTGGTATAATATCCTCTCGTTTAGACTGCATCTAAGGCCAGACACAGTGGCACACGCCTTTAGTCCCAGAGACAGAAAGATCTCTGAACTGGATGCCAGCCTGGTCTACAGAGTGAGTTCCATGATAGCTAGGACTATACAGAGAAACACTGTCTCAAAACAAACAAACAAAAACAAAACAAAAACAAAAACCAACCCAAACAAATAAAATAAGCCTACAAAAATCCCCAAAACTAAAATATTAAGTAAAAATGGCCAACACTCAAACATGCAATTAGCATAAAGACCATATCATCTAATGTTAAAAACATTATTCAATTTAAGTTACATATCAATGAACTAATATTTCCACTTACCAACAAAATATTAACATTTTACATTGTTTTAGCACTATATAATATAAACTATGCTATCTTAGCCACCCCACCCAGCATGTCCTCTAAGAACTGCAGTTCAAATGGAGCCTAAATTGGTTACAACCCAGAGTCACAGAGGAAATCACAGAGGAAACGCTGCATGCTTAGATTAAGATATGAGAAATCAGAACCTGCAGAACACACTTAAAGCAGTGATTACAGGAAACGCAGTCACATGTCACACACTCTCAAAGAGGCTGAGCGTGGTGGCACGGGCCTGTAATCTAGGCACTTAGAAGATGAAAACTGGAGATCCAGGAGTTCAGTTCATCTTTAGCTACATTAGGGGTTCAAGATCAGCCTGTGCTACATGAAACCCCACCTTAAAACAAACAACAACAAAAAACAAAACAAAAAACCCCTACATATATGCACACAATTCTATTCTCCCCATTTTTGTTATAGATGTAAACCTTCCAGAGAAATATGATAGATACCCTTACATACATGCACACATGTGCATGTGAACACACACACACACACACACACAAATTTGCCTGCATGTATATTTGTGCACCCAAACCACATACATATCTCGTGCCCATGGAGGCCAGATGGCACCAGGTTCTCTGGAACTGGAGTTACAGATGGCCGTTAACCACCTGGGAATGAAACCTGCAACCTCTGGAAAAGCAGCAGGTGGTCTTCACCACCAGCTCATCTCTCCAGCAGGGAAGGTTCTAGCTCAATAAGCTAAAAGAAGAGCAAATAAAACCCAAAGTTGGTACAGGAAGGAAGAAAGGCATAAGCAAACACGAATGAAGCCGAAAGTGAACTTGCTATGGAGGAAATTAGCAAAGCTAAAGATTGTTTCTATAAATGATGACTACAGCCAGCTCTGGTGCTGTGGGACTGTGGTACCAGCCAGCAGGGGTGCAGCAAGCAGCTTTAGGAAGTCAAAGTTGTCTTCTGCTAAAGAACTGAGTCTGAAGCCGGGCGTGGTGGTGTACACCTTTAATCCCAGCACTTGGGAGGCAGAGGCAGGCGGATTTCTGAGTCTACAGAGGTCTACAGACCAGCCTGGTCTACAGAGTGAGTTCCAGGACAGCCAGGGCTACACAGAGAAACCCTGTCTCAAAAAACCAACCAAACAAACAACCAACCAACCAACCAAACAAACAAACAAACAAAAAAACTGAGTTTGAGACTTGAAGCTGGTCTGAGTAATGAATACTAATTAAAAATGATTAATGAGCTGAAAACTGGCTAGCAAATGCTAAGACACATCTGAAGCAAGTCACTGGTATAAACGAAAAGAGGGTCTCATCATTGGTCTTAAAACACATTTTTTCTTTTTTGAGGGGCGGGGTGTGGGGGTAGGAGGCAGGGTTTCTCTGTGTAGCCCCAACTGTCCTGGAACTTGCTCTTTGTAGTTCTTTTCAGGCCCCTGGGTTTCTTTCACTGGGCACACGGTGAGTCAAGGGTCACCCTGTGCCTCAGTCCGGTCCTTTCCACCCCTGATTAGTGGTATTCCATCATGTGAACATTCTATCATATGAACACGGCTGCTTCATCTGCTCTCCCACAGGTGCCATTTGGCCTGTTTCTGGTTCAGGGTTGTAAGGTACAAACTATTAATCATTCTTAGAAGATATTTTTAAGGACATTGTGCTTCCCTTTGGGTCACTTGTAGAGTTATAGACCTTCTCTGGGGACTCTGGATCACTGTTAAGTTTGGTACAGGGCACAGTATGATTGGTGTGAAAATCACAAAGCGGGAGGTATAAGGGCCAATACTCGCTCCTCAGAGGCTGCTTTCCCGGGGACTGGAGCTTGGTTTAAGAGAGAGACCTAGTTAGACACACCCACATCCATTCCTTCCTGATGGGAAAGGCATTCCTGGAGATGGAGGCTCCTCTCTTCTCCTCCATAGTGAGGTGACTGGTACCACAGGATCTGGCAGGTTGATGGCAGGTGCAGGTACAGGCACAGGTACAGTCACAACCTCAACAGAGTGCCTCTTTCATCAGGCATTTCTCTTTTGCCCGCAGGCCTGAAGCCCCAGGGAGCCTTCAATGTGGATGTGGACTGGGCCTGGGTCACGGCACTCCAGCCAGGTACACCGACTGTGCTCAGCTCCCTTCTGCATCAAGACCCCAGCAACAACCAGACCTGGTGAGAGGGGCCACCATGTGGAAGAGTGAGGACTAGGGTGGTCCCAGAGATGACTGAGGTGCAGCCCAGAGGAGGCTGTGATATCCCACTTCATATCTTGGGCAACGTCCATTTCCCTTGGTGAAATATACACAGCCAAAGAGAGAAAGCTGGGGGCTGTGACCCCCAGACCAGCCCGGGCAGCTCACAGAGCCCCCTGTCGTCGGCTCAGTCATTCTTCCTTACACTGGGTCAAGAAGGGAACCCTAAATAATATTTTAAAATGAAGCTTACCGTGGGATGTGGTGGCGCATGCCTTTAATCCCAGCACTTGGGAGGCAGAGGCAGGCGGATTTCTGAGTTCGAGGCCAGCCTGGTCTACAGAGTGAGTGCCAGGACAGCCAGGGCTATACAGAGAAACCCTGTCTCGAAAAACCAAAAAAAAAAAAAAAAAAAAAAAAAAGCTTACCAAGGGTCTTTACTGACTTATAAAAGTTACATGTTCTCAACACAGGAAAGTTGGAAAATGACAATAACTAATTAACTAATTAATTAATTAAATAAAGTCTATGAGGCTCAGCCATTGAAGTTAAAAGTGCATTGTCTGGGGCTCATGGCTCAGAGGCACCTCTCTGAATTTACTGAACAAGCTCAATGAGGTACTGAGCCCCGGGCCTCAGTTTCTTCCTCTCTGACAGGTGATTTGTGGAACTCACAGGTTTGCTGTGAGATTTTTGAGAAAATGGACCCAAAGGGCTTTCGTTATATGGGTTCTGGCCAAACTGAACTGTGAGAAATACTGCCTCGTGTCTTGAAACTCTCATCTGTATCCACCCTCTGGCTGGGAAGGAACTGTCAGATCTGAGGGCTGTGCGTGCCAGGATGCAGTGGGTGAAACAGGAATGTGTGAGAGTGTGTTGGCGCCATTGCCCCTTGGAGAGCAGCGTGGCCATGCCTGGTGGGTCAAGGGTGTGCAGTGGCCTTTGGTGCAGCAGTTGTAACCCAGGCACCTGCTCTAGAGAGATGTGCAGGCCCATGCAAAAGAAAAACCATATGTGGAGTTTGGAACTGAACCCCGGACCTTACACATTTTAAGCATATGTTCTATGCTAGGATCCCTGCCCCAGGCATGTAGATGATGATGATGATGGTGGTGGTGGTTGTAATGGTGGTGGTGTGTGTGTGTGTGATGTTGGGAATTGAACCCAAGGCACCAAGGTTGCTAAGCACAGTCTACTCGTGAGCTTTGTTTCTAGTCCTTATATAAAAGACATTGGCGGTGCTTGTAACATGAAAAACAAACAAACGAAAAATTAAAGTGTGGTTGCATGAAATCAAAATCAGGTCAAATCGGTGAGTGGAAGTAGCATTCTGTTCAGCCTAAAAATGTGAGACAAAAGGGCAGGATGGCATTCACTTCAGGTTCTGATGGCGTTCCTACTGTGTGCTAAGCCCCTTCACTGTGTGCCAGGCCCTGTGAGCAAAGCACACAGAGCTTTCCCTCAACATACACACACTTGGGTTCAGGTAGCCTCCATACTGGGGCAGGACCATAGCAAGGTAGGTATGTCTTCTATAGGTACGGGTGGTCATGCTCACTGCTGAGGCAGGGGATGATCCGCATAGAGGAAAAACCCAGTATGTCAAGTCCTATCTGTGGCCCACTCTGATTTCCTGTTGTTACCAGAGTGGCTTCTAAAGTCCAGTGGGTTTAACTTAGGTACTTTCTTTTCTTCTCTTTTCTTTTCTTTTCTTTCTTTTTTTCTCTTTTCTTTCTTCTTCCTTTCTCTCTTTCTTTCTTCTTCCTCTCTTTCTCTTTCCTTCTCTTTTTTCTTTTCTTTTTCTTCTTCCTCTCTTTCTTCCTCTCTCTTTCCTTCTTTCCTTCCTTCTTTCTTTTCTTCCTTTTCGTCTTCTTTTTCTCATGTTTCTTGTTTTCATGTTCATGGCTTGAACCCAGGACCTCCTGCAGGCTAAACAATACTCTTCTGCTGTCTTCCAAGTGTCGGGATAAGGCATGCACCACCCTCCAAATTATTTTTAAAGGATTTATTTATTATTTGTCTGTTTGTTTGTTTATTTATTTATTTATTTATTTTTGTTTTTCGAGACAGGGTTTCTCTGTGTAGCCCTGGCTGTCCTGGAGCTCACTTTGTAGACCAGGCTGGCCTCGAACTCAGAAATCCGCCTGCCTCTGCCTCCCGAGTGCTGGGATTAAAGGCGTGTGCCACCACGCCCGGCTTGTCTGTTTATTTGCTTATTGCTGTGCACTCTTTTTTGTTGTTTTTTTTGTTGTTGTTGTCTATTTTTTGGTTTTTCGAGACACGGTTTCTCTGTATGGTCCTGGCTGTCCTGGAACTCACTTTGTAGACCAAGCTGGCCTTGAACTCAGAAATCTGCCTGCCTCTGCCTCCTGAGTGCTGGGATTAAAAGTGTGTGCCACCACGCCTGGCACTAATTTTTGTATTGACGTAACCATATATGAAAGTTCACACATCATCTATTGCGGTTCAATGTAAGTTCATAAAACATGCCATCGTATAAACAACATCTGGATCAAAAACACCATGGCAGCCAAGCCTTTAGAGGCAGGGCATCTCTGCGAGTTTGAGACCAGCCTGGTCTACACAGTCAGTTCCAGGACAGTCAGGGATATACAGAGTAACCACATCTAAAAAAACCTAAACAACAAAACAAACAAGCGCAAGGAAAGTCTCCTGGGAGTCACGTGCTCTGCACCAGACACTTCCCATCGACAGTCAGCCTTCCCAACCCAAGTCCGTGTTTCTGTCAGTTTTGCCTGGTTTTAAAAAACATTTATTTATGCTATGTATATGAGTACACTGTAACTGTCTTTAGACACACCAGAAGAGGTCATCGGACCCCATTACAGATGGTTGTGCGCCACTATGTGGTTGCTGGGAATTGAACTCAGGACCTCTGGAAGAACAGTTAGTGCTTTTAACCTCTGAGCCATCTCTCCAGCTCCTCTGCCTATTTTTGTTTGTTTGTTTGTTTGTTTGTTTTTTGGATTTTCGAGACAGGGTTTCTCTGGGTAGCCCTGGCTGTCCTGGAACTCACTTTGTAGACCAGGCTGGCCTCGAACTCAGAAATCCGCCTGACTCTGCCTCCCGAGTGCTGGGATTAAAGGCATGCGCCACCACGCACGGCTTGCCTGTTTTTTTGTTTTGTTTTGTTTTTTTTAACTTGATATAAATGAGACAACAGAACCCACTGGGCCAAGCAACCCTCAAACAGCATTAGGTCCTCCAGCCCCATTAGTGGTACTGTCTGAGGCTGGAGTTTTTCGTGGTGTCAACAGCTTGATGCTGAGCATGAGGCCAATCCCCCTGGCACTTCTCCTCCTCAGCCAGGGTGACTTATTTGATCAGGTTTATAAAGGGAGGTTGAGTTTGCATTTTGTTTTCCAAGTTGTTTGCACTACATAAAAGGATTTTAGTCAAGTTATCTGTGGCCATCTCCTGCCTTGTCATCTTCTACCACTACCCCAGTGGGTCTCTTACCAGCTTTAGGCTCACAGTCTTACTGTCCCCTCCCTTAGAGGCCCAAGGGTCAAAGTAGATGGGGGGTGTTTGTGTTCAAAGCTCTCAATGCATAGGGTGCTGGGAGCTGTCAAGAGATGGGGGACCTAGTGGGGCTCCTGAACACCTCCCTGAGTACCTGCTAACGCAGAGGGGCTTGGGGGTTTGCACTGTCAGCAGGAGGATGTGGTGGAGACAGTTCTGGGTTTCTGGGTCTGCTGCAGGGGGGCAGGAAATGCGCCAACTGATTGGCCCAGCTCACCATAGAGAGAGGAACAGGCTGATAGCTGCTCTTACCCCCAGGGTGAGACTGTGGCCCTCATAATTCCTGTAATTTCTTTCTTTCTTTCTTTCTTTCTTTCTTTCTTTCTTTCTTTCTTTCTTTCTTTCTTTCTTCCTTCCTTCCTTCCTTCCTTCCTTCCTTCCTTCCTTTCTTTCTTTCTTTCTTTCTTTCTTGGTTTTTTGGTTTTTTTTTTTCCCCTTGTTCCGGTCAACCCCGCTCGCTCTGCTTGACCCCGCTCGCTCTGGCCAGCCCCACTTGCTCCTGGCCGCCCCCGTACGGCCCCCGCTTGTTCCAGCCAGCCCCGCTCGCTCCGATCGGCTCCGCTTGCTCCAGTTTGGCCCCGCTCGTTCCGGCCGTCCCCATTCGGCCCCACTCGCTCCGGCCCTGCTAGCTCTGGCATCCCCACTTGCTCCGGCCGTCCCCGTTCAGCTCCGCTCGCTCCGGACAGCCTGGCTTGCTCCGGTTGGTCTCTCTGGTCCAAGGATTCATTTCTTATTATTCTTCATAAGTACGCTGTAGCAGACTTCAGATGCACCAGAGGAGGGCGTCAGATCTTGCCACGGGTGGTTGCTGGGATCCGAACTCATCACCTTCGGAAGAGCAGTCGGGTGCTCCAACCCGCTGAGCCATCTCACCAGCCCCCTTTCTTTCTTTCTTTCTTTCTTTCTTTCTTTCTTTCTTTCTTTCTTTCTTTCTTTCTTTCTTTCTTTCTTTTCCGAGACAGGGTTTCTCTGTGTATCCCTGGCTGTCCTGGAACTCACTTTGTAGACCAGGCTGGCCTCGAACTCAGAAATCTGCCTGCCTCTGCCTCCCGAGTGCTGGGATTAAAGGCATGCGCCACCACGCCCGGTTTCCTGTAATTTCTAAATTATGGAGTAAGACTGCTAGCTGGGAAAAAGGAGGAGGTGGATGAGACATCCTGGAGCTGTACCTAGTCCAGAGTGGATCCCGGAACCTGGGGATGGCAGCAGATGGCAGCCTCTGTCATAGCTGGTCCGTCAGTCTGTGGTTAGCTGGTTTGCTAGTCACTAAGTCAGCAAACCTGGAGGCTGCCAGTCATAAAAGAGTTGGGAGCAACGCAGACTGGGCCTTAGGCCACAGGATTGCACATTACGGATGACCATCTTGGGGATTTGCAGTGTGCAGTCTGCACAGCTGCATGTGGTGGCCTCTCGAGAGCTCAGAACCAAGGTAGAAACAAAGGTCAGGCACGGGAGTGGGAATCCAGAAATTAGGGCGACTGGAAGATTTGAGGGGGTCAGGTTGTACCTTCCTTTGGGAAGGGTCCTGCAGAGCTGGCACCTGGGAAGGCTGTTCTGCAGGAGAAAGGAGGAAAAGTCACCACAGGAAGAAACAGAGTGGGCAAAGGGATGTTCTAGGTGTTCTGGGAAGGAACATAGCTATGAGCTAATCTACCGTTGGGAACAGGAGGAAAGGGACTGGGCCTGGGCCAAGACAGCCTGGGGAGAGAGGCAGAGTTACTGAACAGTGACCTAACTTGGGGACTCAGACACTCCTCTGTCCAACGCCTCAGATCAACCCCTCAGCCGTTGCCTGTATGGCCATGCAAGTCATTCAGCAAGTGTTTACCGAGTCCTTATACTGTTCTAAGAGGTGTTCTATGCCCCGGGAATTACGTGGCAGACAAGGTAGACATGGCTATTGGGGAACTGGCTAGGTGGAGGAGATGGATGATACATAGGTCAATCAATCGGGAAGCAAGCTGCAGTCTGGTGGTGACAAGTTCTGAGACAGGAAGTGTCAGAGCAGGGTAACGGGAGTGTGAGGTGGGGCCTCTTGGAGAAAGCAGCAGGAGTGGGTGGCAGTTACGCAGAGTACAGGGGTGAGGATGAACCAGTTTTAGGGAGTGGAAAGCCAGGCTTCCAGGCAGAAAGGACAGATGGCCAGATGGCCTGAGGGGAGGAAGGACCAGGACCTAAAGTTGTTACAGGCTACAGCATACATTGCAGGTCTTTCTCTGAGTGAGCGGGGCAAGTTGGAGAGGTAGACATGGGGCAGGTCCTGCCTGGCCTAAGGGCTGTGATGATGGCTTTAAGAAACACAGTGAGGGGTTAGGTGTGGGTCAGGGGCAGAGCACTCGCCTGGCCTTGGGTGTAATTGCCAGCACCACCAGAAAGAAAAAAGAGAGATGCCTGGTTTTTATTCTAAGTTGGGTGGGGTGGCACAGTCCTTTAATCCCAGCTCTCAGGAGGCAGAGACAGGCAGATTGCTGAGTTTGAGGCCAGCCTGGTCTACAGCCAGGCTACACAGAGAAATCCTATCTTGACGAAACAAACGGAAGTGTCTCATGGTAAGAGCTGAGGAAGTAGAGACAGGGCCCTATGGCTGCCCCTGCTCTTGAGCTATCTTGTCTCCTAGGCCTCCAAAGCCATGCCATGGCCTTTCAAAAGCACAGACCAATCACGTGCTTCCCCTTGACAAAGCCCTCCAATCACGTGCTTCCCCTTGACAAAGCCCTCCATAGCCTCCTGTCACCACGAAGGCCTTGGACTTGGCTCACAATCACCAGTCTTCGGATTCCCTTCCCTCCCACTCTGCTTGCAACCCCAGTCACGGGTGCGCAGTCACCCCGAGTCTCAGGCCGGCCAAGCCCCTAGGCCCCACAAAGCAGTGTGATGGTGACTGTTTAAGCTGACCCTGTCCTCTGGGAGCCAAGAACTTCACAGCAGGAATGACATCTCCTCAAGCTGCCTTCATCGGCTCCCCAAACCTCTAGTTTCTAGTCAGGAACTAGGAAAGGCAGATGAGCAATATGTTCCAGTCAGCTTTGCTCTTCAAGGGACTGGCATTCTGGTCTGTGACTTCCTGGTTTCCGCCCCCCCCCCCCTTCCATCCCACAGGACAGGAGTCTTTTCTAACCACCAGAAGTGCTCCAAACGCTCAGGCAGGCAGGCAGGGTTACACTGAACTGCTTCCCTGCCTGGAGCCATGTAGAAGTAGAAGCTGACAAAGTGCTTTCCCAGTAATGCTGAATCTGCTGGCCTGGGCTAGAAAGCTGTCTGCCATACCCAGGTCTGGGCCTCTTCTTCAGGCAGGAATAAGAAGACTGGGCCTAGACAGGCAAGGAGGTGAAAGGAGATGTCAGCCAGCTTATCTTTGCTGTCTCCTCACCCGCTTAGCCTCCTGGTAGCCAGACGCAGCTCCAACAGGAATACAGCCGCCCTGTATCGATGTGCTATATCCACCAGTCCAGATGAAATTGCTTGCCAGCCAATGGGTAAGCCAACACCACCTCCATAGCGTGCTCCCCAGGACACCTCTTAGGAGCCTCACATAATCTCAGCTAAAACTATTCCAATCCCAGTCCTGCCTGATCAGGCCCAACCACTTCTGGCTGCCAGCCCCATAGTGAGCCTTGAACCCCAGTGCCTAGGCTCATGCTATCCACCACAGCCCAGCCTGCCTCTCCAGAGAGAGTCCTAATGACAGATCTGGAGCTAACACTCACTGAGTGCTCGCCATGAACCTGGCACTATGTTAAGTTACAGGTTCACGTTTTCATGTGTCTCTGTGTGTTCACGTGGTGGGCATGTGTGGAGACCCAAGGCTGACACTGGGAGTCTTCCTGTATCTCTCTGCAGATATACATTCAAGTCTATATCCAGCGGCCAGCCCTCATGGCCTTCACTCAGAGCTCACAGGCACCTACAGCCTGCTGCCCCCCTCCCAGTCCCACACACACCAGGAGCCCCTTGAGAAGCCCCAGGTGGCAGTCATTTCTGAATCCCCATCCCTGGTTGTCAAGGTTGGGCGGTGGGGTCTTTGTTGAGATGGTAAAGGGGGTTGGGACAGGGACTGCATCCTGGCATACGCAAGCTACTCAGGTCCATGGAACCTCTAACTCTAGCTTCTTGAGGCTGTTGACGTCAGCATCCCTGTGGCCCTGGCCTTGGGTTGATAGTGGGCTCCCAGAATCCCCTTCACCCTTCCCTGCCTTAACTGTTTCAGAGCAAATCTGTATGCCAAAGGGCAGGTACCAGGGAGTGACACTGGTCGGGAACCACAATGGTGTTTTGGTGAGTACATAGGCAGGAGGGCCCCGGGGGGGTGGGGGGGTGGGAGGTGGGGAGGCTGGTGCTGGCTCCTGTGGGTGACAATGGAGCTGCCAAGCCTATTGCTATGCTGCCCTCTATCTGAGATCTGACCTCTATAGTGATGCCGAGTCTGACCCAGCTAGTGCCCACTGACTGCATTTCTGATTCCAGCACCTGATCCCTGACCCTGAGGAGTGGGGCAGCTATTCCTCTATCCTCTAAGTGGTTGAGCCACTGTGTTCTGGAATAGGGGCAGCAGTGGCTGTGACTAGGAAGTGTTTGGCTGATCCCGCCCACCTGCCTGCTCCTTCCCTTCTCCCTCTCTCCAGGTGTGCATTCAGGTCCAGGCCCGGAAGCTCCGCAGCCTCAACTCAGAGCTCACCGGTGCCTGCAGCCTACTCACCCCCAACCTGGACCTCCAGGCCCAAGCCTACTTCTCTGACGTAGGTAAGGATCAGAGAGTCTCTGGCCTTGGACCAGAGAAAAAAGGGATCCAAGGAGCAACACCAGCTCACAAGAGAAGCAGACAGACACTTGTCCTAGCATGGGACAAGCAAGCTCAGGGTCCTTGTCAGGGACGAGTTAACGATCTCTGTCTTGGGGGCAGGCAGCTGTCCCCAAGGCTTCTTTTGACTCTGTGTTTTATCTGTATGCTTCTTAAAGAAGGACTCCTGGATCCAGGAGCACATGTGGACTCTGGTGACTACTGTAGAAGCAAAGGAGACAGCACAGGGGAAGATAAGAAGTCAGCCAGGAGACGCCGGACAGTGGAGGAGGAAGATGAGGAAGGAGCTGGTAAGGAGAGGCTGATTAGGGGCCTCCATAATGAGCCCCTAGGCCAATGGCCTCTGGAATCAGGGTGTGTTCAGACCTAGAAGATGAGGAACGGTGGTCAGGTCCTATAGGTATGGCAACTCCCAGCCCTGTCTCTTCAATTAAAAAAAATTTTTATTTGTGTGTTTGTTCATTGTGTGTGGGGTGTGTGTGCATGTACACATGTGCCAAACACACTCCTGTATCACAGAACACATGCGGAGGTTAGAGGTCAACTTGCAGGAGTCAGTTCTATCCCTCTAGCGTGTGAATTTCAGAGAATCAAACTCAGGTCATCAGACTTCACAGCAAGCTCATTTACCAGCTGAGCCCTCTCATTGGCCCTGCCTATAGATGGGGAAACTGAGGCCACCAAAATGGGAGTGATTCCCGTAGTAGTCAGAACCAGGTTCTAGATCTCTCTTTACCTTTAAGGTAAGAATGGTGGTGGCACACACCTTTGATCCCAGCACTCAGGAGGCAGAGGCCCACGGATCTCTGTGAGTGAGAGGCCAGCCTGGTCTACAGAGCTATCTCTAGGACAGCCAGGGATACAGGGTCTTGGGGTACAGGGTGAGAAGGTGAGAACTCCATTCTCAGGAGCTTCCCTGGCTTCTTCCCTAAACTGAAGCACAGGCAGGGAGTCTGAGTATTTTGTGTATGTGTGCGTGTGGGTGGGTGGGTGCCTTCC
>CACVCL010022528.1:0-38507 GCA_902729485.2 Mus minutoides
TTTTTTTACTTTTATTAGATATTTTCTTCATTTACATTTCAAGTGTTATCCAGAAAGTTCCCTATATCCTCCCCCCTCCCGGCCCTGCTACCCTACCCACCCGCTCCCACCCCCTGGCCCCGGTGTTCCCCTGTATTGGGGCAAATAAAGTCTGCATAACCAAGGGGCCTCTCTTCCCACTGATGGCCAACTAGGCCATAAAGATCTATTCTTATGTGACAGCCAAAGTACTTGAATAGTTGAAGCTCCATTTGCTATTGTTTAGTGTGTCAGCCATCAAAAGTTCAAATTTTATAGAATTATGACATGGTGGTAATTGGTTATATACTTTCATACATTTTAATATTTAACTTTCATCAAAGTTAATTATATAGAAATTTATCTTTGTTTTTGTAAGGGGAAAAGTTTTCAGGTATTGAGACGTACAATGAATATATTTTTTCTCTTGGTACCATTTTAAAATTCATCAAGGATGAAAGATTAGTGAACACATACCTAGCTTCTTATGTCCCATTTCCCAAAACATCCAGACTATTTCTGGATATCATTCTGACCACCATTCTATCATGACCACTTGGTAAATGTACATAGTCTTTCTGAGGGTACAGCCTATAAAGGATTGACACTGTAGGAATGACTGAGAGTGACAGGCATGATGTAGGAGGGGCACATGTGGCAGAGGCAAAAATAACCAAAAACAAACAAACAAATAAATAAATAAATAAATAAATAAATAATTGCTGAGAGTGACAGGCCCATGTGGGAGGAGCACAAGTAGGAAGGGCACTGGGAAGAGAGGCCCCTTGGTATTGCAAACTTTATATGCCCCAGTAGAGGGGAACGCCAGGGCCAAGAAGTGGGGAGTGTGTGGGTAGGGGAGCAGGGTGCAGGGACGGTATCAGGGACTTTCAGGATAGCATTTGAAATGCAAATGAAGAAAATATCTAATAAAAAAATAAAGAAAAAAAAAGGAGAGGGCACATGTGGGAAGGGCAAAACTTCCCACTGATAGCCACCTCACTTGGCCATTCTACCACTGAAGTTTTTCTCTTCATCATTCCAAAGGGTACATCCTAAAATTTTACTTCATAAAGATACAACTGGTGTGCAGAAAGCAGATTAAGGGTGACTCTTAAAATCAGCTAGACTCATTATAAATTCTAAATTGAGCTGAAGTGAGGTGGAATTAGTTGTCCTTTCCTAGGTACTCTTGGGCATAAAAAGATAAAGCATAGCTAATTTAGAATGATACTAAAATTTGGCATGTAATTAATGATTAGTTTTATGCTGCTTTATGCATCAATTATGTATTAGCTTCATACTGAAAGACCTTTGGCATAATTGTACAGAATAATTTTGATTAACCTGATTATAAATTACTATAATGTATATCATTATATATTTTTTATTATAATTTGTATATTCCTCTTCTTTGATCTGTTGCCTATTTGTTATTTGGCCAGATTTTCTTTTTGTCTTTTAATAAAGCCACTAATGTCACAAAAGAGATTTTTCAGATTAATGTACCAATGTTGACTAACTAGCGGAGTTCAGACCTGTTTAATGATGCATCCTGGGATTTCTTCTTCCTGCGTCTCATACTAGGACTCAGCAGGGAAGTGTGCAGGATTCTCCTTTACTGAACTCCTTTCTGAAAGTCGTGTTGGTATTCCTAGAACAACAGTAAGTGAGATTCTCCTCCATGGTTTTTCTTTTCCTACTTATTCACTTTAGAACTTAGACAAAAGGTTAATCTTTGGAAAGTAAACCTTTAACTATTAGTACAGATTTATATGTGCAAAACACCTTAAAGCCATGCAAATGATACATACTCACCAACCTTGTATCAATCTATTTTCCCCTTGATTAGCTCTGTAGATCAATTTGGTATTTTTGACATACCAGAGAACCAGTATGGATATATTGATCTCATTCAAGTCTTTTCTTGGTCCAGTGTCTCATCTAGGGTTTCAGGGTACATTTTGTTGTCATACCTTCTTAGGTCTCTCTTTTCTGCTACATTGTTTCTGACCACTTAAAATATGTCTTTTCAAATTATTTTTGAGATAATAATAAAAATATATTACTCCATTTTCCTCCCTTTGAACACCTTTTTGCTCTTTTTCAAATTTATGACCCTTGACCCTTTCCTCCTTGATTGTTGTTAAACACACACACATACAAACACACACATATATATTCCTAAATACATAAGTAAAACATACTAATTTTTTATATTTTCAGAAATGACCATTTAAAATAACGTCAAGTTCCCTCCATCCATTCTAGCCGATCCCAGTTACTCTCTCTCCAACCTTTCTTATATCCTTTCCCCAACAAGATGATAGTCTCTTTTTCTTTGATTATTAAGAGTATATCACTTGTTAAACTTTTTGAAGAGTACTGCTTTATTGAGACATGTCTGCTGAATTAACCTTGGGTTAGGAGATCATGGTAGAAAGACCAGGTGTGTAAAGTGTGCTTTCATCCAATCATATAAATGTTACAAAAGACCACCAAGAGATCATGTTTGCACAGGGATATTATGTTTCCATCTGATCATGTGCATGTTACATAGCACCATCATAAGATCATTTTTGAAACAATTTTCCACTGGAAAGCTTTTGGTTTTCCTTGTTTGTATCTATGCTTTGTGAATACAAGTTTACAGTTATGATGTGTGTATGGGGTGAGTGTTATATAACTTCTTGAGCATGAAGTATCGAAATATATCATTCAAATTATAAGCCAGAGAGCTGCTCATTTTTCATTTAAGTGTGCATGTGTGTGTGTGTGCACAGGTGCATGTGCATGTGCGTGTGTGTGTGTGTGTGTGTGTGTGTGTGTGTGTGTGAAGGTGTACATGTGGCATAGTGAGCCTTGTGGGAGACAGGAATAAAATTGAGGTTGCCAGGCCTTCTACTGCAGAGCTATCTCAGCAACTGTTCTTGTCTTTTTTATTTAGACTAATAGATGTTAATGTTCTTTTGAGTCATAATCCAGTACTACCTGCTAAAGTTTTGTTGCTTAGACTGTGCCAACTCTAGTCACTGGGGCCCTATGAGTTGGCTTCACAGTTCTCTGGCATGCTACCATTACTGTTTGTCTGTAGCTGCTTTGCTGGGCATTGCTTTTCAGCTCTGCAATATCCTCCTGGCTCACCCTGGATACTTACTGGCAAAGTCCTAGAACCAGCCATGTCTAAACAAACCCTAGGCTGCTTTAATTAAATAATGATACTGGAAACCAACAGGTCAGTGCTAGTATACAATCAGATTTTCAAGAAAGAAAAAACTCACAAACGATACAAAGTATGTCAACTCTAATTAATAGCATTTATAGATGGTTTAAACCGAAGTTATCTAGGCATTTGTTCTTAGAAAACCTTATAATTATTAGGGACCTCCAAAAGAATTAGGTTATGTGAGTTTTATTTATTTTTTGACAAATGACCTAAAAGTTAAAGCTGAGATATTTAAACATACTTCTTCAAAACAGTGTTTGAATAAAACACTAATAAACCCAGTTTGTTTGTTTAACAAGAAATTTTTATATAAAATATAAACTTTAAAAGAATATAGCAATAACAAACTCATTGCTTTACACTTCCACAAATCTTTCTATTGCCTGTGAAAATTAAAAAACAAAAAACAACAACCAAATTTATCAGCTATTTTTGTGTTTAACCTACTGAAAGTTATAAGTTTGGTTGAAGTCTGTAAATGGCCACGTTACCACCTCGCCCGGCAAGAATGGACGTGGACCACCAGAATCCTTCTACAAGCATACCTTTATTACACCATGTGGAGAAAGAAAGAGGCGTAGATGGGTCCCGCTTAAATACACCTCAGTATGACGTGTGTCGTCAGGATTGGCTGACTGCCCATTACCTCAAGTTATGCCCCGGGATGGGCGGTGACTTACGTGGCTTCATCACAAGCACATGCGCACTGAACTTGTTTGTCCCAGGTTGGGGGTGGTGACAGGATGTCCGCGCCAACTTGGAATGTCGGCAGAACCAGCTGGGGCGCGGCTCTCTACAGAAGTCTATCAAAAATATTTAACCTTATACTCTCACACCAGCACCTAATTGAAAATGAGACTTTAGTAGCCTTTTCATGTATCATTTGCATATCTGCTATATATATATATATATATATATATATATATATATATATATATATATATATATATATATGCTTTCTACATCCCTTTGAAATCCTCCAGGAGCTCTAAAGCTTTAGAGAATGTTAGTTTTAATATCAATATTAAGTAGTAACATAAAAAGTATATAAGAAAATTGTTTACTATGGCTTACTCACTGTTTGATCAGAGGTGATTTTCATTGAATTTAAAAATCTTGTTTCATAGTAAAAGAATGAATGAGTGTCAACCTTTAAAACAGTGGCACAGTGGTGAATGACAGTAGAAATGGAAGCTTGGTTGACAAGCTGACAATTCATCTTCAGCTGCTATATTTTTCCTCTCTCTCTCTCTCTCTCTCTCTCTCTCTCTCTCTCTCTCTCTCTCTCCTCTTTTTCTTCTTTTGGTTCCTACTTGCCCATTGCAGCTTCTCTCAGTGTCACATTCTCCATCAGAGTGATATGTTTGGTGCAAGGCCACTTGGAAGCATTTTTCATGCTTTGCACCGACCACCCGTCAGTCCCTGTGAGTGCTTATGCGAGCAATTTTCACCATGCAAACACCGCATGGGGCACTTGAAAGAAAGCAAAGTAGTTTGGCAAGGGCGAGGAGGCAGGAGTCCAGCACGGTGCCAATTTTCTGAGTCCGTTTCTCTGCTGGAATGTCTGAGATGATGGATGGCTGATATCACTCTCAAGTGTCTTTTATCCTTTAGGATAATTTTCCCAATTTTCCCGTAAAGTTAAATATCCACAGATGTTTGAAATGAAAAATTTCTCATTTGTAACTCAAAGGCTTTAACTGCCAAATTGCTAAAGAATGTCACTGGGAACTGGCGATTCCTCTGTAGTCTCAGCAGTGTAGACCACTGAATGTCCTGAGGACACCTCGTCATTTCGATCGTGCACAAAACTCTTTCCTAATGATTTTCTCTTTTTCAGATTAAGAGAAGGGATCGAATGTCAATGTTGCTAGTCTCAGCCCACAGTCTATGTGCATACGTGTGTGTGTGTGTGTGTGTGTGTGTGTGTATGTCTCTCTGTGTGTTAAGACTTTTAAATATTATTTTGTTTAAATTTTATAGATACTTTAGAGAATTTTATACAATGTAAAAAGTGATTGTTTTAATAAAATGAATGTCCACTCACAAGAAATGGATATGGGCAGGAAGGAAGAAGATATACATTTCATACTTAAAATATTACTATAAAGTTTCTTAAGAAAGTAATGTTTGTACTTTCCATGTCTATCTGACTAACAGAGTCTGCCTCATCTTTATTTTCTTTCTTCCTGATACTCTATTAGCTGTATAGATATAGCTCTAAACATTTGATGAAAAGGAAAAGCTATTGCCTTCACTTTAAAATCTCTATTAATAAAAAAATATATTTTGATAGCATGTCAACCACTTGAACAAAATTTACATTAGTTTTCATTTATATCTTTAAATTATATAGGAAAGGTTCATGTCAATTTATTTTTTGAATTTGTATCCTCTGAACATAGTGATAACTATTCATAATCTTAACCTGCATTTTTCAATTGTGTTCAAGCTAGAACACTAGGAACCATTAGAAAATAAACAGGGGTTTGGTTTGTACCCACAATAAATGACTCAAGACTAGGGCATTGTTAATTTTTAAAGAAACATTTTAAGAGGTTCTAATGCATAGTAACAGTTGAAAGTTGCTATTTTAGACATTTGTGACAAATTCATTTTCATGCTATGCAACAGTATCAAGAAATTAATAGCTATCTAGATAATTATATTAAAAATGGCCCCAATAATATTACAAACTAGTCTTTATATAGACACAAAGACATACACAATTTAAATATTATTTTACCCATAGCAAATAAATATATTGAACATTTTACCTATAATACTATCTGATTATATTAAAAGTTTATGAACTCAAAAGTGGAAAGTCTTCCTTGTCTTCTCAGATCTGTTCATCATTCTTATTCTGTGTTTTGAGTTATTCAATATTCCTGAATCATTTTATTTTAATTTTTACTTTATTACCTTATAAAAGAGGCTGAGAATGGTGAGAGAATCATGTAGCCTATCTTGTATGTTTGCATTTCTTTTGTACAAAATACTGTCTAAGAAATCACTAATCACATTTAGTTATTACTGTTGAAATTTTATCTTTATCAATTCCATTCTGTTTTGGCCAACACATTTCCTATTTCTCTTTAAACAATGATCTAATGCATAGAATTTAAAGTAGAGAGTTGTCATAAGCTGTCACAATGTCCACATCTCCACCACAACTAGAACTACTAAATTTTTTGTTTGAGAAATGCAGCATACAAATGGAAGGATTAAGATTGAGCTCCTAGTTGATGTAGCTTCTCTCTAATTTATCTTATAGACAGTATCTCATAATTTATATACCATATCAGTTTCTTTTCGGGTACTTTATACATACGTTTTTAATTTTATACATATTTAAACTGTGAGGTGAGTATTTTTGAGCCCATTTTACAGATGAGTAAACCGAGGCTTGAGGGACCAAAATAGTTTCACATAGCTCAGGTAATACTTATCAAAATTATAGTCATGGCTAAAGTGTCACAGGCTTTTGTTTACTTATAGGCAAATATTTTTCCTTACACAGGACTTTTCAAGTTAAAGGTTGATAGTTGAATGACAAACCATCACATGTATAAACCCAGGATCATGTAAATTTTACTATAATGGTAAGGAGGAAAACACAGTAGTTAAAACATATTTATTTCTTTGGCACAAGACAGATTTGGAACGTTTTGTTATTCATTCATTTTTTTTTCATTCTGAGTAGGTTGTAAGATGATGAAATTTTAATTATATTAACTATCTTATCTACTTTGAGAAAATAGTGCACTGGACTAGATAACTTTCTCTTTTTTTCTGTGCTTTTTTAAAATTAATTTATTTTTTACACTCCATATTCCATTCCGCGCCCCACCCCCAATCCACCCTCTGACTGCTCCACATCTCACACCTCCTCCCCATCCTCTCTCTTTCCATGTGGATGCCCCCACCCCCCACCCCACCTGACCTCTAAACTCCCTGGGGCCTCCAGTCTCTTGAGGGTTAGGTGCCTCATCTCTGAAGGAACACAGACCCGGTAGTCCTCTACTGTGTGTGTTGGGGGACTCATATCAGCTGGTGTATGCTGTCTATTTGGTGTTCCAGTGTTTGAGAGAACTCGGGGATCCAGATTAACCAAGGCCATTGGTCCTCCTACAGAATCGCCCTTCTCCTCAGCTTCTTTGAGCCTTCCCTGATTCAACAACAGGGGTCTGCTGCTTTTGTCCATTGGATGGGTGCAAATATCTGCATCGGACTCTTTCAGCTGCTTGTTGTGTCTTCCCAGACTGCAGTCATGTTAGATCCCTTTTTGTGAGCACTCCATAGCCTCAGTAATAGTGTCAGGCCTTGGGGCTTCCCCTTGAGCTGGATCCCACTTTGGGCCTGTTGCTGGACCTTCTTTTTCTCAGGCTCCTCTCCGTTTCCATCCCTGTAATTCTTTCAGACAGGAACAATTGTGGGTCAGAGATGTGACTGTGGGATGGCAACCCCATCCCTCACTTGATGCCCTGTCTTCCTGCTGGAGGCGGGCTCTATAAGTTCCCTTTCCCTATTGTCCAATATTTCATCTAAGGTCCCTCCCATTGAGCCCTGAGAGTCTTTTACCTCCCCAGTCTCTGGTGCATTCTGGAGGGCCCCCCCAACCTCCTACTTTCTGAGGTTGCTTGTTTCCATTCTTTATGCTGGCCCTCAGTCCTTTTCCCTCACCAGATCAGGTTCCACTCTGCCCCTATTCTTTTCCCCCATGTCCACTTTCCCTCCCTGATCCCTCCCCACTTGTGATTGCTTTCTTTTCCCTCCCCAGTGGGACTGAGGCATCCTTACTTGGCTCTTCAGCTCCTTGAGCTTTTTGAGGTCTGTGGACTGTATCGTGTGTATTCTGTACTTTTTGGGGGGACTAATATCTACTTATTAGTGAGTACACACCAGGGACGTCCTTTTGCGTTTGAGTTACCTCACCCATGATGACATTTTGTAGTTCCATCCATTTGCCTGTAAACTTCATGATTTCCTCATTCTTTTTTTTAAATAGAAATTTTATATTAGATAAATGAAGATTATTATTTTATATTAGATAAATTAAGATACAATTTATCTAATAAATTTTTTATTAGATAAATGAAGAAAATCTTCATTTACATTTCAAATGCTATCCCCAAAGCCCCCTATACCCTCCCCCTGCCCTGCTCTCCAACCCACCCACTCCTGCTTCCTGGCCCTGGCATTCCCCTGTACTGGGGCATATGATCTTCGCAAGACCAAGGGCCTCTCCTCCCATTGATGGCCGACTAGGCTATCCTCTGCTACATATGCAACTAGAGAAACAGCTCTGGGGGTACTGGTTTGTTCATATTGTTGTTCCTCCTATTGGGTTGCAGACCCCTTTAGCTCTTTGGGTACTTTCTCTAGCTCCTTCATTAGGGGCCCTGTGTACTATCCAATAGATGACTGTGAGCATCCACTTCTGTATTTGCCAGGCCCTGGAATAGCCTCACAAGAGAGCTATGTCACAGTCCTGTCAGCAAAATCTTTCTGGCATATGTAATAGTGTCTGGGTTTGATTGTTGTATATGGGATGGATCCCTGGATGGGGTGGGGTGGTCTCTGGATGGTCCTTCTTTCAGTCTCAGCTCTGAACTTTGTCTCTGAAACTCCTTCCATCATTCTTAATAGATGAATAGTATTCCATTGTGTAAATGAACCGCATTTTCTGTATCCATTCTTCTGTCGTGGGACATCTAGGTTGTTTCCAGCTTCTGGCTATCCCAAATAAGGCCACTATGAACATAGTGCATAATGTGACCCTGTGGCATGGTGGGGCATCTTTTGGGTATATTCCCAAGAGTAGTATAGCTGGGTCTTCAGGTAGATCTATTTCCAATTTTCTGAGGAACCTCTGGATTGATTTCCAGATTGGTTGTACCAGTTTGTAATCCCACCAGCAAGGGAGGAGTGTTCCTCTTTCTCCACATCCTCTCCAACATGTGTTGTCACCAGAGTTTTTGATCTTAGCCATTCTGATTGGTGTAAGGTGAAATGGCTCATACTCTAAGCTCAAGAATTGATAAATGGTACCTCATGAAACTGGAAACCTTCTGTAAGGCAAAGGACATAGCCAATAAGACAAATCTGAAACCTATATATTAGGAAAAAAATCTTCACTAACCCCACATCTGATAGAGGGCTAATATCCAAATATATAAAGAACTCAAGAAGTTAATCACCAAAAAACCAAATAACCCAAACAAAAAATGGGATATAGAACTAACACAACTGAGGAATCTTGAATGGCTGAGAAGCACATAAAGAATTGTTCAAAGTCCTTAGTGATAACTTTCTTTATGCTAATAATTTACCTCATTGTGACTTCTTTTTATATGAATAATGAGCTCCCTCCCCTTCTTTCATAAATGACTGTTCCCAGCAGTATTTACAATAAAGATTTTGTGAGATGTTGTCATATCCTGCAGGTGTTAAACATCTTAAGGTCAACATTTCAAAGCAACATCTAAATTTTCATGCCCAATAGAACTTGCATGTTTTCTCATGCCCTTGAATTAACCACACATGCAGAAAACCCATGTGCAAGCCATATGGCAAGAAATGTCTATGTCACTTCTAAGAATGTCTCCTACAAAGGCCTGGCTTGCATACCTGAGAAATGACAGCTGAATCCTGTAAGGATTAAAATACTATATTAGGACCAAATGCTGAAATTATATTTATAACAAAGGTACTCAAGGGCACCTAAGTAGATCTTTCACTCAGAACAAGAGGTGCAGAGGCAGTGGCATTGGCTCGTTTGGAAACTGTTCATTAAAGAATGTCTAAATGTATCCTTTCCTTAAAATTAGGCCAGAAGAACCCTCCAACAGAAACAAAGAAACTGTGTCAGCTGACTTAGGAAGTGATGTATTTGGTCATGTTTCTGGTTATGCACTTTCTCATTTACTATAGCCTTTGCTACTTCCCGTTGTGTTAAACACTGTCCAGTACATACATTAAGGCTGCCAAGCAGATCCTTACCAGCATTTGAGTTAATAACTCCTGTGGGTGGCCAGGCTTGCTGTAATAGTTACCTCCCTTATGTCCTGTGCAATTTGCAACTAAATTAATTTAGATTAAGTTTCTAACCCAGAGTAAATTAATCATGCCTTTGAATTATACTTTATCTTCTCTGAACAATATGACCTTTTAAATGTTAAAAGATGTTCATTGTATAAAATAATGTTATATTATGGTACCTTCATACATGTGTGCTATGTTCTTTGTTTATTTTTACTACCTGTTCTAACTAACATAATGCAGTGCAATCAGGTAGTTTTCACTAATGTTTTTCATGTCACTGTTGCCTATCAATTCATTATTTCTAAAATTAACTAAAGTACATCAGTCACTAACATTATTAAGTTTTTATTCTGGCTATCTATTATGCTTGGTTTTCGAGAGAAATTTGAAGTTTTTTTTTTAATTAATCATTTCATTTGTTTACATCTCAAGTGATATCCCACTTCCTGGCTATCCCCCCTACACCCCCATCCCACATCTGACCTCTTCCCCTTCCTGTTTGACTCTATGAGGGTGCTTCCCCCCATCCTCTTACCATCCCTCCCCCACCGCTCCAGAATTCTCCTATGTTGGGGCATCAAATCACCACAGGACCGAGGAACTCCCCTTCTATTGATGTCAGACAAAGTCATCCTATGCTACATGTGTATCTGGAGCCATGATTTCCTCCTTCTACACTCCTTGGCTGGTGGCCTAGTTACTGGGAGCACTGGGTGGTCTGTCCAGCTAACATTGTTCTTCCTATGTGGTTGCAATTCCCCAACACTACTACAGTGTTTCCACCAGCTCCTCCACCAGGGTCCCCGAGCTCAGCCTGACGGTTGGCTTCCACATCTGCATTGGTCAATTGCTGGCAGAACCTCCCAAGGAACAGCCACACGAGGTTCCTGTCAGCAAGTGCCTCTTGGCAACAGCAACAGTGTCAGGGTTTGGTGTGTGCAGACAGGATGGATCCCCAGATGGGGTAGTTCCTGGATGGCCCTTCCTTCAGTCTCTGCTCCACTTTTTGTCCCTGTCTTTCCTTTGGACAGGAACATTTCTGGGTTAAAGACACTGAGATGGGTGGGTGGCCCCATACTTCCACTGGGGGCTGTGCCTATCTCCTGAAGGTGGTCTCTACAGGTTCTATCTCCCCTTCTCTGCTAAAATCATCCCTGTTGGGTCCCGGAAGCCTTTTGCTTCCCTGGCATCTGGGACTCTCCAGTGGCTACCCTAGTTCCTCATCCCCAATTGCTACATATTTTTATTTGATTTCCTGACCCTCTTTACCTCTTTCCTGTCCCCTCCAGTACATGATACTGTCCCCCTTACACCTTCCCCCTCCTCTCTCCCTCCCAGGTCCCCCCTACCTCCATCTCCTGAAATCATCCTGTTCCTTTCCCCAATCCCCAATGCAGGACTGAAGCATCCACACATTGGTCTTCCTTCCTCTTAAGCTCCATATGTTCTGAGGGTTGTATTGTGGGCATTTTGAACTTTTGGCTGGAAACAACCCAGATGTCCCTCCACTGAATGGATACAGAAAATGTGGTACACAATTATAAAATGGAATACTACTCAGCTATTAAAAACAATGACTTCATGAAATATACAGGCAAATGGATGGAACTAGAAAATATCATCCTAGTGAGGAAACCCAGACACAAAAGAACACTCATGGTATGCACTCACTGATGAGAGATTTAAAGTTTAAATAGCAGAGTCGAGAAGTCCTCAATGAAAAGATTTCTGAGCTGTTACTTTTTTGTTGTCGGTCTTCCTATTTTATTTATTTATTTTTGAGAAACCTTTGTAATGACATTTGAGGTTGCTGCCCAAGTTTACATTCCCATCAGTAGGGAGTAATTGTTCTCTTCTCCCTTCATCACCATTTCTTTTTGATGATATCCATGGCAACTATGGTGAGAGGATCTCAAATCAGGTTTAACTTGCATTTCTCTAACGGCTAAGGCTGCTAAGTGTCCTTTTACACACTTCTATTATCTCTTGTTCAGAGAACCATCTATTCAGTTCACTAGTCCATTTGTTGTTTTTTTTTTAATTATTTATTTATATTTCAAGTGTTACCTTCCCTACTAGTCCCCCTCATAGGATTCCCCCCCCCCCATTCCCTTCCCCTTTGCCTCTGAGACAGTGCCCCTTCAGTATCCCCCCAACCCTAATATATAAATTCTCTGAAGGATTAGGTGCATCATCTCCCACCGAGGCCAGACAAGGGAGCCCTCTGCTACATATGTGTCAGGGGTCCAGTTTAGTTGACACTTAGTTTCCTGTAGATTTGCCATTGCCTTAAGGGCATTCAGTCCTTCCCATAACTTTCCCACAGGGTTCTCTGACCTATATCCAATGTTTGGCTGGGGGTCTGTCTCAGTCACCTGCTGCATAGAGCCTCTCAGAGAACAGCTACTCTAGGCTCCTGTCTGCAAGCACAATATAGCATCATTAATAGTGGCAGGGATTGCTGCTTGCCCATGGGATGGGCCAGTCATTGGTTGGCCATTCTTTAGTCTCTGTTCCATCTTTGTCCCTGCATTTCTTTTAGACAGGGCCAATCTTAGGTAGAAAGTTTTATATGTGGGTTGGTGTTTCCATCCCTCTACTGCGGTCCCTGTCTGCCTACAGGAGGTGGTCTTTCCAGGTTATATATACCCACTGTTAGGCATTTCAACTAAGGTCACCTGCATTGACTCCTGAGAGCCTCCCCCATCCCAGGTCTCTAGGACTTCTTAGAGATCCCCATCCTCCTTAACCCAGGTTTTTCGGAGGGAAAAAAAAAAAAAAACATGGCTTTTTGGAGAAGAATGGCTCCAAGAGGAAGCAATAACTGGAAGAAAGGCCATGGATATATGTTGTTAAACACAACCAAGGAGTCCCGAGAAAATCCCATTGTGGTATTCCATCCTATGCTATCCTGCCACTAGCTGAGGAGGTATTAGCACTTGATAGATGCAGAGACAGAGACTGAGAGAGACAGAGAGAGTCAGAGTTTTATTTTGTTTTAATCATGACACTTCTGGTAGGCTGGCTACATATCAAAGCAGGACTCATTCCTAAGACACAACAACTAGACTTTATGGGGAAAGAAAGAAAGAAAGAAAGAAAAAGAAAGAAAGAAAGAAAGAAAGAAAGAAAGAAAGAAAGAAAGAAAGAAAGAAAGAAAGAAAAAGAAAGAAAGAAAGAAAGAAAGAGAAAGAATCACAAAGTTGTGTGGGTGGGAAGGAATGTGGGTGGTATATGTGGTTGAGGAGATGTGATGGAGATCAATATATTCAAAATACATTGTATGATGACCTCATAGAATTAATTAAAATTATTTAAAAATAATCTCTTGTAATTGGAACACTGTCAGTAACAGAGAAAGGGAGAAAAATGGAGACAGAGGTACTGATGACTGTGCAGTTGGCATATTATATAAACCCTTGAAGATTAATGTTGGAATATTTTCCAAGTTGTTTTGTGTGTGTGTGTATGTGTGTGTGTGTGTGTAGAAGAAGTGTTTGGTTTTCATTTTCAATACATGAAAGTAGAATGCAAACCATTTAGAGTAGGATTGAGGGAAGTAGAGGAACAAGAGAAGGCAAAGGATGAAAATTAACAAAATATATATGTGTGTGTATATGTATGTGTGTGACAAAGTTACAGTGAAACATTGTATGCAATTAATACACACTGATGAAAAGTTACAGATTGTCATGCTTATTCAGGTGAAATTAAAATCATTAAATTTTAATCACAGCATTGTCATCAAACATTTGATGTCAATCAAGTTTTACTTCACTACAAAGAGACTGGTTTAGCTCCTGCATTGATAGTAGACAGTGCAAGAGGTTTGGAGAAAAGGTGATTGTAATAGTGAAATGTTATTTTACAGTGAAAGATAATGCTGGCACAAATCAGATTGAAGAGTAGATGGTGAAGAATAGATAAGGTGTATATTTTGAAATTAGAGTTAATATATTGATAATATATTGAATTTATATAATTATATTGGGCAGGCAATTTCTATTCAGATAATTGATCCAAGTAGATAAAAGGATAAAGTCAGCATTAGTTGAAGTGGGGATGTTGGTTAACAGCATTGTTTTTGGTGAAAGAATAAGAAACACAAAATTAGGTATGCAGGTTTGAAATGCTCATTAGACATACAATATACAGAGAAGAGTAGACTCTTGAATACACAATTTCAGAGTACTGGGGGGTGGGGGAAAATGTGAGATAGTGACTCATAGTTGTACTAGTTACATCTCTTGTGGCTAAGACGTGACACCCAGTAAGAGTGACTTAAAAAAGGAATGATTTATTTCATCTTAGTCCTAGTGTATAATCTAGCATGGCAGAGAGGTAAAGGCAAGGGTAACGTAGCATCTGAAGTTAGTAGGCAGAAAATGGTGCGCGCTTAACTTACCTTACTTTTTACCCAGTCTAGCACATCAAAGGTAGGTCTCTTCACTTCAGTAATTGAATCTTGACAATCATTCACAGATGTGCCCAGAGTTTAATCACTTCAATGAGTCTTGATGTCACCTTGCTAAGTTGACATCAGGACTAACCATCACTCCACAGTTGTTATGAGGTTTACTCATTTTTCATGCATCTTTCTATGTCTGAGATTTATTTCAGCTTAATAGTGTTTCCTTCAACAATATCGCGCACACAGTTGATTCACATCTAACCACTTTTTCTTTTTGTTCAATTACTTTACAAAGGTTTTGTGCACTTTTCACATGTAATTTTTCTTGTTTGTAATTTTTCTGTTGTCTTATGGAGTTGATAACTTCATAGATTAATTTACATAGTTGTTTATTTTAAAACCATTTTGTATTGAGCTATTTGCTTCAGTTTTTTAGGAATGATCTTTGACTATAAGATCCAAGTCTATATTGTTGTTATTCTTCCTCAAAGGCCTTGCTACTTTACCTATAAATTCACCTTCCATGAACATTTTGTTTAAGAGTCTTTGAGAGTTAATGTATGTACAGTTTCATGGGAACCTCAGCTTTTTATCCAGTTTTTGCCCAGCTCCTATGTGAGTATCTTTCTTAGTCTAAGTTTCTCACCATGTAGCTTGAATTTGGGCTTGATACCTATGAGCTGGTATACTTAGTGTACTGATGTTGTGAAAGAAATCTGTCTTTCCACTTTATTTAATTCACTTTATAATATGTTCCTGGATCAATAAACAATTTATCTAGGTTTTTTGTTTGTTTGTTTGTTGGTTGGTTTTTCTTTTTGTCAAGACTGAGTTTTTCTGTGTATCTCTGGCTGTCCTGGAACTCACTCTTTAGACCAGGCTGGCCTCAAACTCAGAAATCCACTACCTTTGTGTCCCAAGTGCTAGGATTAAAGGCATGGGCCACCACTACCTGGCAACACTAAAACTCTTAACCCCCCAAAATAAGACCCTAAAATTTATTAAAAAAAATACTCAAGAACACTAAAAATATAAAACCAGTAAAAAAACAAAACCCCCCCCAAAACAGTAAAACAAACAAACAAACAAAAAATGAAGCCTAAAAAAAAAAACCAAGCAAATCCCCAAAACATTATAAAATCCTTAAAAATAAAACTCAGAAAAAAAAAAAAACACTAAACATACACTAAAACCCTGAAAAGGAAAAAAAACAAAACAAAAAACAAAAAACAAAAACAAAAAACAAAAAACAAAAAACTCTAAAACAGTCTTCTAAAAACCCTACAGAACCCTTTAAAAAACCCTAAAATTCTAAATAACAATACACAAGAATCCCAAAATGACCCCCAAAACTAACTCTCTCTCTCTCTCTCTCTCTCTCTCTCTCTCTCTCTCTCTCTCTCTCTCTCTCTCTCTCCCTCTCTCCCTCTTTCTTTGAGACTGGGTTTCTCTGTGTATCCCTGGCTGTCCTAAAATTTACTCTGTAGACCAGGTTGGCTTCAAACTGAGAAATCCACTACCTCTGCATCCCAATTTCTCTAGGTTTTTTTTTGTTTGTTTGTTTGTTTGTTTGGGTTTTTTTTGCTATTGGTGCAAGATTTTCCTTTTTTTGTGATTCTGTGGGTAAGTCTACTTGTTCTTCTGTTTGAACTCAGTTTTTATGACAGATCAGTTGTATAATTAGAGATGTTCCCTGGGGAATAATATGTCCATTGGTGATATAGATCTTCTTTTTATGAGCTGGAGTATAAAATTACACATTCTGAGAAGGAATTGCATAAATATAATGGAGAAAGTGAGTCAAGTGTCCTAAAGGAAGAACAAGAAGAACAAGCAGGTATGGCAACAACAGTGCACATTTTAATAAAGATGTATATAAATGAATATTGATATGTTACTTGTATATTAGTAAGAAGATATTATATAAACACTATGAACATAGAAGAGTTTTGGGAAAACTTCAAGAATGGTTAATTATGGAGCTTAGCAAATACTTTCCGTGAAAAGTAGTAATGAAATTGCAAAATTACCAACACCAACATTTTCTGGACTGGAAAAGATTGACTAAAGGATTCAGCAAATTAGAAAGTATTTGTTTAAGAAAAACTACTGAAACTTAGTAACCATCCTAAGAATATGTTGCCTTTTAATATACATCTGTTCGCATCCTGCATTCAAAGTCCTACCTTCCAGCTCCAGCCATAATTATTCAGGAAAAATCCAGATTTCTAAGTTTAAATTCCAAATGTCAAATATGAATATGCATGTATATATGAGTTTAGACTTGATACAGGCTATAAAACACTTTTAAGATATTCTCAATTTGTATATTATCATATGATAATAAAAGCAAAGAGGGTAGAAAAAATATTCAGATATAACTAAATTTATCTTGATACTAACAGATTTCTAAAGACAACTAACAAAACTCCTATTATACAATTTTTGCTTTAAAAGTAGTATATAGCCCTCTGAGACCAGTCTGCACAGGTGAGAGTATGGACTGAAGAAGCGACACAGCTTCTGGGAAAGGCCCTGTTTTGGGCTGCAGACACCTGGCACCTTCCCCGCCAGAGGAGTGGAGGTCACAAGGGAGGGTTCTGACCACCAGAACAGGTGAGGGAGCCATCTTGTGTCCCGGGTCTCTCTGAGACCAGTCTGCACAGGTGAGAGAGAAGACTGCAGAAGCAACACAGCTTCTGGGACAGGCCCTGTTTTGGGCTCCAGACATCCCGGCACCTTCCCCGCTGATCTTTAATAACAGCATAAATAATAGAAAGCCAACATTCACATGGAAATGAACAACACTCTACTCAATGATACCTTGTTCAAGGAAGAAATAAAGAAAGAAATTAAAGACTTTTTAGAGTTTAAGGAAAATGAAGCCACCACATACCCAAACTTATGGGACAAAATGAAAGCAGTCCTAAGAGGAACACTCATAGCTCTGAGTACCTCCAAAATGAAACTAGAGAGAGCACACACTAGCAGCCTGACAGCACACCTAGAAGCTCTAGAACTAAAGGAAGGAAATTCACCTAAGAGGAGTAGAAGGCAGGAAATAATCATACTCAGGACTGAATTCAACCAAGGGAAAACAAAAAGAACTATTCAAAGAATCAACCAAACCAGGAGCCTTCATCCTTTCCTAAGCACCCAGGACTTCCTGCTGAGAAAGCATCAGTTAGGAAGTCTATGATCTCATAATCCAGATCAGGTCTGGTTGTGGATGATGTGTTTGAGTGTAGCAACCCTAGACCCGTAGATTCATGACCTAAAATTCAAGGACTTTGTCTCTCCATGTATACAACAGTGAACCACAGAGAGATGCCAACAATAGAAAACTTCCATTTCAAATGAATAAGAAGATATTAGTCATTTGACCATGCAACTCATATTATCAGTGTGACTCACACTAAGGGCAGAAAGAGCTGATGAATTAGGTAGGGTCAAGCTGTGTATGTGTGCCACTTGAGTGTTCAATGCCCATGGAGCCAGAAGAGGGTGAAGGATCTACTTTAACTAGAGATACAGGCAATTGTGGAGTACCATATAGGTTCAGTGAACTGAACTGAGGTCCTCTGTAAATGCAGCAAGTGCCCTTTAACTACTAGGCCATATCTTCAGCTCCTGCACCTCTTAAGTAAGGAATAAAATAGAGAAAACAGGAAAGTCAATGTCAGCATTATAAAGATGGCCAATAGTCGGTCATCAATGGGAGGAAAGGACTTTGGTCCTGTGAAGGTTCTTTGCCCCATTATAGGGGAATGCCAGGGCCAGGATGTGGGAGTGGTTGGGTTGGGAAGCAGAGGGAGTGGGGATGTATAGGGGATTTTTGTAGGGGAAACTAGGAAAGGGGATAACATTTGAAATGTAATAAAAGAAAATATCTAGGAAAAAACAAAAATAAAAACAAAAGCAAACAAACAAACAAAAAACAACAAAAATAAAGATGGTCAAGGAATAAGAGCTGATTTCTGATTGAGTCAAATGTGTGGACCCCAAATGAGCAATGTTATGACATTTGGGAATATTTATCTATATAGAAATGTTTCCTATGTTGACACTAATAGAAAACTCACATATGTAGTAGAATTTTTTCAGGTTTTTTTCTGACCATCAGTGATCCATAACTTCTGTTCATATATTACTCTATGTAATGTTTCTCCTATGATTCTATATGACTCTATTCTGTTTGGGATGCCATTCAAAAACTGAGGCTATTCTCCAAACTAGGCTAACTCTCTCTCTCTCTCTCTCTCTCTCTCTCTCTCTCTGTGTGTGTGTGTGTGTGTGTGTGTGTGTGTGTGTGTGTGTGTGTGTGTGGTGTAACCCTGCCTGTTCTGGAACTTTCTACTTAGACCAAGCTGATCTACTTTTCTCTGACTCCCAATACTGGAGTTAAAGGTATGAGCCTGGCTCCAGGTCATTCATTTTTGTTTTTGTTTAGTATAGATCTCTAATCAGGCTAGATGCCACATCTGGATATGACAGTATTTATGACCAACGATTACAAAATCTGAAGTTTTTCAAGCATCTGCAAGACACAAAAAATATTTTGCAACATATTTTGAGTTTGTGAAACATTTAGATTTTGTATTTAAGGGTGAGGAATTTCAACCTATGCACTCAATGGCAATATCAAATATATGAAATTTCTCAAAGTCTAATGTTTGTTTTCAAATATTTCATCTAAGGGCCATTTAGTCTTCTGATTAATAATTTCTGCATGATATAACATAAATAAAATGCAAATATCTTTAAGAAAACATATTTTCAGTTTATCAGCATCAGTGTGGATTTTTACATTTTGCTTATTTATATTTAAAGTTTATTTTGAATAGCACATAATTATGTAATTTTGAGGAGTACAATGTAATGTTTTTTAATCCAGGTATACAAGTGAATAATGTTATAAGTAAACTCTTCTTTAGATTAATATTTTTTTTTTCGAGACAGGGTTTCTCTGTCTAGCCCTGGCTGTCCTGGAACTCACTTTGTAGACCAGGCTGGCCTCGAACTCAGAAATCCGCCTGCCTCTGCCTCCCGAGTGCTGGGATTAAAGGCATGCGCCACCACGCCCAGCTTAGATTAATAATTTTAAACATTTAAAAATCCTTTGTGTAGCTGGGCATGGTGGTGCATGCCTTTAATCCCATCACTTGGGAGGCAGAGTCAGGCGAATTTCTGAGTTCGAGGCCAGCCTGGTCTACAGAGTGAGTTCTAGGACAGCCAGGACTACACAGAGAAACCCTGTATCAAAACAAACAAACAAACAAACAAACAAACAAACAAAATCCTTTGTGTAAAAATACTCAAAAATATTCCAGCTATTTTAACTATACATACAATTTAAAAAATCATTTCCTTTATTTTGTGAGACTGTAATATTATTACATTATTTCCCCCTATCCCTTTCCTCATTCCACCTTTTCCATATACCACTTCTTGCATTTTTCAAACCTACAGCTTCATTTTTCTGTGACTGTTCATATATATATATAAAATGTATATATTCATAAGTATGCAAATACATCATTCTTAGTCTGCATAATATTACTTGTATACATATATGTTTAAGGGCTGTTTATTGGGTATTGGATATCTAATTGTATGCTTCTCTGCAGGAAGACTCTTTCTACCACTCTCAGCGCTCCTTTGTTGCCTGTAGCATTTTGTTTATGACTAAGAAATTAAACACACACTCCACTGGGCAGTAGAACATCAAGATAATTTTCCTTTCTAATTCAAACACTGTGTGCATTGATTAATCTTTCATTTCTCCTTCATTTTTTTCAGTTTTTGGTGCTGTCATGTGAGGTTTAATCTTTTGTAAGAGCTAATATGAAGTGTAGAAGTCATACAATAACTTATGTTTTTATCAAACTGTCCTCAAGTCTTCACACTGATGTGCATCAGTTGTGGGGACTAAAAGGGGCTGGGAAAGGAGGGGGGAGGAAGAATAGCCCACGTCTGGCCAGAGTTCCTCCTATGCTCTGGGTAGGTGGGCACAGGAGGGCTGCCAGAGCTTTCCACTTGGCCCCAGGTGGGCATCTAAGCCACTGACCCTACTCAACATGGGGTGGACAAAGGGCAGCCCCCAACCAGGGGCCTGGGGCAACACCCTGTCACCCTGGGAGAGAGGGCTGAGAGAGAGAGGTTTCCACACAGGTGAGAGTCTACGCAGTGGGCTTGATGAGCAGAGACTGTCTATGGTTTTAGAGCTTTATTATAGAAAGGCAGGGAGAAAGGAGAGAAGGAGAGAGAGAGAGAGAGAGAGAGAGAGAGAGAGAGAGAGAGAGAGAGAAAGAGAGAAAGAGAGAGAGAGAGAGAAAAGAAAGGCTAGAGAGTAAGAAAGAGAGACTGAGGAAGAGAGGGGAGAGAGGAGAGGAGAAGACAAAGATAGCAAGAGAGCAAGAGAGTGAGGAGGGGCCAAACAGACCCTCTTATAGTAGGCTGCTTTATCTTACTGTTGCAAGGTAACTGGGGAGGAGTTTAGCCTGAAGGTCAGAAGCTTGGGACATTGCCTACTTGACTACTAGCCATGCTTCTCTTGTGGGGGAATGAGGGGGTGGTAACTTAGACTGGAGCCAGAGTTCCAGGAGATATGAGAGAACTCCTTCCGTCCCAGTAGGTGAATTATCACCACCGGGTCCCAGTATTCAACACCTCAGCTCCACTGTAAACCAGACTGTGTATAGCCCAATGCTCCACAATCAGTCACTTCTTCATCAATAGCTTTTGAGAGCTTGAACACTTTCAGGCATCTGGGTTGAATGAAGATATGATGGCAACTTTATTTTTAAGAGCAAAGATGAAGACCCCCTTGTAATGTGTTAGGGTTATTTGATTACCCATGTTCTCTTCTTCCTGGGTTATTAGCTAATTTAAGGCAAAGAGTTTTGATTCAGTTGTTTTTTTTGTATGTGTTACTCAATATTTGGCTAGAGTAACAGATCAATGGGTGGGTTTTGGTTAATTTAAATGATTTCTTTACTAGAGGGTGTTTGTTTGAGTTTGTGGTTGTGAAGGATTGATGGGTATGCAGGGATGTTTCCTTTAAAAACAGTTTGTAGCTGATTGATAATTTTAGGAGAGTCATTAACAAAGAAATATTGGATACTGTGCTGCCATAATACATTCTCATGTTCTCACATTTGTTCTTATTTCTGACATAGAATAAAAGTTCAATAAGGGTTACTGTATTAGAAAAAGTAACAGGCTTGCTTCTATATTTAAGATATTTACACATGTCATGATATTTGTATGCTTGAAGTTAGTAGAACAGTACCAAGCACTCAGGGGTTACAAGGAAGCTACTGAGATATGAAACTTTTAAAATAATCTATTTCTAATTAAGTAGAAATTGTATTGTCTATATAAATGTTCTTTATAATATCTTAACTGCAATTTATTTGATACTCTGGAGTTGCTAGGAAAATATGCCTTTCTGAGAATATTCTAGGCAATCTAACAAATGGTAAATGAGAAACAAAATAAGGTCTCCATTCCTGTTACTATTTTAGAAGTCTTGTGTTCTGACTTAAATTTGGAAGTAGAAGAAAGTATTTATAAGGACCATTTATATTTTGTAAAAAGACTCCAACGTAAAATCATGCTTGTTTCTTGGTTTAATACTATAGTTACAACATTAAGTTAATGGGGTTAAATCCATAAATTTTATTGTCAAATATTCCAGAGTAAGCTATAAACACAGAAAGTGCTTCGATAACTAGCAAGAGAAGCAGCAAGAGACAGTTAACACTCAAAATAGAGTTTTATTTCTTCTATCGCCTTCCTAGGTATGCTCAGACAAGTTAACTATCTTATCATTTTAATGGGTAGCAACAGTAACAAATGTATCCTAATTATTTATTAGAAACTTTGGAAATAATGTAATAATTCATGTGAAATTGATTTTTAAATTTTCAGCACAATGAATTCATCTGGTAAAAGTTTTTCTGTCATCAAAGCAAGGATGAAAGACTTGGAGCATTATCATAAGTTCTATCACTTTTATTACAAAAGCATTAAGTATAAAATCTTATGCACCATCTGTTATCCATCTGTCTATCAACCAATCTATTTATCTATCTATATCTATCATCATGTATCTATTACTTATCATTTATCTATATGTTATTATGCATCCATTACTTATCATTTATTTATCATATATATTAATATATCATCTATTTTATCAATCTATCATATGATTGTCATCTATCTATTGTCTATCATTTAGAAAACAATTATTTATCTGTGAATTATAAAAGTCAGTAATAAGTTGGGTTAAAACATTTGATAGGTTCCAGAATATGTAAATACTCCTAGATGCAAAACCCTTTCATTGTATTTATGATCAGGTATGACATAGCTGGTGAAGTAGCTCAGTGCCTACACTTGAAGTGAAGGTTTAAGATATGAATGAGAATAAGAAGTGGTTGTTCACTTTCTATCACATTCATGCACAGGTTGATTGCAATTTTAGTTCCATAGTTTTTAACTGGGAGAAACATCTAACGAATGTTTTTTTTTTCCTAAATTGCACCTTTCAACACTTGACCAGATAGTCTGAATACATTATAAGAAAAAGTAGGGTGTATACTTCAACTTATAAACATAAAGAAGGACTTTCTGAACACTAGTGCTGAAACAAGACCAACAATTGACTGATGGGGCCTCATGCCACAACTAAAAGCTTTTGTGCAGCAAAGGAGACAAACAGGGACGTGAGGAGTCAAGCTTATGGAATGGGAAAAAAAGGTTTCCAACTGGACATCTGGCAGAGGATTTATGTGTAGAATAAACAAAGAATTTAAAAAAGAGCATTGGTAAAACAAACAGTCCAATTAAAACAACTGGGCTGTAAAATCTAACAGAGATCTCAAAAGAATAGAGCAGCAATGACCTTGTTTGAGAAACTATGCAGTAGGTGTCAGATCCTTTGAGCATGTGCCAAGATGTGGTAGAGTGGTGTGTGATGGTTTGTATATGCTTGGCTCAGGGAGTGGCACTATGAGGACGTGTAGCCTTGTTGGACTAGGTGAGTCACTGTGGACATGGGCTTTAATATCTCTATCCTAGCAGCCTGGAAGCCAGTCTTCCCCTAGCAGCATTCAGATGAGAAGATGTAGAACTCCCAGCTTTGCCTGCCTGCATCATGCCTGCCTGGATGCTGACATGCTTCTGTCTTGATGATAATGGACTGAACCTCTGAACCTGTACGCCATCCCCAATTAAATGCTGTCCTTATAAGAGTTGCCTTGGTCATTGTGTCTGTTCATAGTAGTAAAACCCTAACTAAGACAGAAGTTGGTACCAAACACTGGGGTATTGCTGTGATAGGCCTGACCATGCTTTTGTTTTGAAGCATGTGGATTTGGGGACTTTGTATTTGGAAAGCAGTGGAATCATTTAAGTTGGATTTAATGGGCTATCCTAGTAGGGATATGGAAGACCTCTTGCTGAAAGTCATTTGAACTGTGCCAATCTTGCCCAAGAGGTTTCAGTGAAAAAGAATTTCAGTATGTGCCATAGAGACTGTTTTTGTGGTATTTCAGGGAAGAATGTGGTTACTCTTTGCCATTGCCCAAGTAGTCTTCCTGGGGCTAAGGTGAAGAGATTAAATTAATTGCTGTGAAAAAAGAAGTCTCCAAAAAGCCTGTTGTATGGTTACTAAAATTCACTCTTTTTTTTTTTTCTGGTTTTTGAGGCAGGGTTTCTCTGTATAGCCCTGGCTGTCCTTGGAACTCACTCTGTAGACCAGGCTGGCCTTGAACTCAGAAATCTGCCTGCCTCTGCCTCCCGAGTGCTGGGATTATTACAGTTCACTCTTATGAAGAGTGTTTTGAATGAGTGCAGCAAGCTTAGAAAGGAAAAATGGAAAATATATGGTTCGAGTATTAAAGGGGCACCAGGAAGGGAAATGGAGCTGAGCTGAATCCTGTGTACAAGGACATTAAATTGAATTAAGGGAGTGGTGACCTTGGTGCAAGATCCCACTCAGCTAAATTTAGGTCCAGGCATGGTAGTACAAACTATTAATCCCAGGAGGCAAAGGCAAGCAGATCTCTGAGGCCAGCCTGGAACAGAGCAAGTTCCTAATAGAGAAAAACTTCAATCCAGGCATGGTGGACCATGCTTTTAATCCCAGTGCTTAGGAGACAAATATGCAGATCTTGGGGTTCAAAATCAGTCTGGAGAAGCAAGTTCCAGGACAACCAAGCTTAGGCAGTTGGAAAGCAGAAAGCTGGTGATAATATAAGGGGACCATGTTCTAGCTCCAGCAAGCAGTAGAACTCAGCAACTTTGGTCATTTGGCAATGGCTTTGGAGACTACTGGGACAATTGATGCTAGATAATGGAGCTAAGAAATTAGTGGTGATTACGAAGAGACCAGCATCACTGTGGTAAAATCTTCTGGGAACTATTTTATGAGAGCACAGAGAAGCTGTATTCCAGAGATTCCCAAGGTTGTACCTCGTGCTGCAGCCGTACTTCGTAATGTGTAAAAGTCAACCAGGTGGTACTGGTTTTGAAGGCATGAAGGGATCGTGAAAAGCAGCAGGTGCTTGGCACTATGGAAGACCTTTGGAGAAGGTGCAGCATCAGCTGCAGTTGACAGCCCAGGACTGAAGGGGTCATACAAGGAAGCTGTGGCTTGGCACCATGAAGAGAGCCTAGGAGAGGCTTTTGGTGAACCCTAGTTGCCGCAGAAAACGCCAGCATATTGGAAATGCCAGTATCATAAGATTATCCCCAAGAATAGCAGCAGTGAAGGGGAGAGAACCAACCTGAGCTTTGAGTGATACAGAGGGCAGAGCTGGAGACTTGACCCACGCCCTTTGGAGAAGTCCAGAAGATCATATGTGGATCTCAGACATTGTACCAAGAAGTCATAACATTGATGTTACATGGGGACCCCAAGATGTTTGAGATGCCAGAGCCCTGGGCTATCTACTGAGGAAAGTTGCTAACAGGGAGTGGAACCAGCCCAGGAAAAAGAAGTTTATTGCAGTTGAAAATATAAAAAAGGATTTGGAAAACTGAAGACTGCTTTGCCATCAGATATGGAGATGCAGAGTTTGGAGTTTGCCCAACTGGTTTCTTGTGTTGCTTTGGGGATGACTGTAGAAATTGCCTAAATGTAGTTTTTATTATGCTCTGACTAGGTATGGCCTCCATAGGCTCATGTGTTTGAACAAATCTATGGAGGTCAGGAAATGGAATGTGATGGTTTCTATATGCTTGGCCCAGGGAGTGGTACTATTAAGGGGTATAGGCTTGTTGGAGTAGGTGTGTCTCTGTGAGTGTGGGCTTTAACATCCTCATCCTGGCTCCCTATAAACAGTCTTCCACTAGCAGCATTCAGATGAAAATGTAGAACTCTCAGATTTGCCTGCACCATGCTGCCTAGATTCTCTTGCCTTGATATTTCTTGTTGATAATGGACTGAACCTCTAATCCTGTAAGCTATCCCTATTTCACTTACAAGAGTTGCCTTGGTCATGGTGTCTGTTCACAACAGTAAAACCCTAACCAACACAAGTGGGATCACATGGTAGATGTACTTTTAGTTGTTTGAAATTCTCCAATTTATTTCCATAGGGACCACCTAGATTGCAATGTCACCAAGAGTGAATGAGGCTCCCTCTTTCCCCATGTCCTCTACTGCATATGTCATCTGTGGTTTTCCTGAACTTAGACATTCTGATTGGTACAAGATGAATTTTCAAAAGTAGCTTTAATTTGTAAATTTATTAATGCCTATTAATTTTATTTTTTCTGAATAAAATACATATCCAAAATTTGGAAGTACAGGTAAATGCATTTAATAAAGTGAGCAGGGCTCACAGTTCTACAAAATGCAGAAAGCTACTCCTGATCCACTTTCAGATTAATATTCTTTCTTTTTTAACCCTGTTTTCTCCTTTACTCTTTTCTTCCTTTTGCCTCTAGTCCTAGATAGGGTTAGCATTGCTGTGATAAACACCATGACCAAAGTAACTTGGGAGGAAAAGATTTGTTTGCTTCACACTTTCATACCATCTTTATCATCAAAGCAAGTCAGGACAGGAACTCAGACAGGCCAGGAACCTGGAGGCAGGATCCACAGAAGAGTGCTGATCATTGGCTTACTCACCATGGCTTTTTCAGCCTACTTTCTAATAAGACTCAGGACTACCAGAACAGGGATGGCATTACTTACAGTGCCCTTTTCCACCAATCCCTAATGAAAAAAACGTCCTACTGGCTTGCCTACAGCCAGATCTTATGGAGACATTTTGTGTTGTTTTTATTATTTATTTTTAAAGAATTGTTTTTTATTTTTATTTAATTGCATGCATTTTCTGTGTATAAATACTAATTTATTTATAGATAATATTTATACATAATTATTACCTCAAGTATTTTATTTTTTATTAGATATTTTCTTTATTTACATTTCAAATGTTATCCCCTTTTCTAGTTTCCCCTTCAAAAATCTCCTATTCTCTCCCCCCTCTCCCTGCTCCCCAACCTATTCACTCCCATTCCTGGTTCTGGCATTCCCCTATACTGGGGCATAGAGCCTTCACAGGACCAGAGGCCTCTCCTCCCATTGATGACCGACTAGGCCATCCTCTGCTACATATATAGAGCTGCAAGTTCCACCATGTGTTTTCTTTGATTGGTGGTATACTTCCAAGGAGCTCTGGGGGGTACTGGTTAGTTCATATTGATGTTCCTCCTATATGGTTTCAGTCCCTTTCAGTTCCCTGGGTATTTCTCTGGCTCCTTCATTGGAGACCTTGTGATGGTGACATTTTCTTAATTAAGACTCCCTTCTCTCAAACGGCTTTGGTTTCTGTCAAGTTGACATAAAGCTAAACATTATAACTTTTCCCCCCTCAACTTTCCCTCTTTGCTTGTCTTACCATTTTATTTATTTTTTCCTTCATCGCCAGATATTTTCTTCATTTAGTTTTTGTTTCTCATACATGTTTTGAGTATTTAAGCATTTGTAGTCTCTATGTGACTGATTTTTATCATCAGTTGTCAAATATAAATATCCTTTCCTACCTTATAACTTATAGTTCCCCAACACACAGAGCATCATAGATTCTGTAAGGTGTTATATAAATACTTTATCCATATATTTTAAAATAATAGCATGTATGAATAGATATTTTTCATTTAAAAAAATCAAATACTAGGTCTTGCTCTGCTGCCTATGCTAATCTTGAATTCCTTGGCTCAACTGACCCTTCTGTTTCAGACTCTTGAGTCTGAAATATAGACATGCTCTACACACCCAGCATAGTATATGTTGCTTCTAAATTACATTTAGCATTTCAGGGCTTGACTCACAACATTGCCTTATAAATAGACAGAAATGGAAATCAGGCTTTTTGTTTCAAGTCCCAGCTAAGCCAATGATACAGTGATAGATGTGTTTGCATAAATTTCTTATGGAGATGTGAGAGATATCTGTTGTACATAGCAAGTAGGAAGATTGAAGAGATACGTAGATGGGGTTAATTATATCTTTCCAGGCATTTTAAAAAATTCTTTTACCTGTCTAGGCCACTCTAGCTCTGAATCATATTTAGTATGTTTATACACATCACCCAAAATTTATCAACTACTTAGCTTTAGTTTTTTGCTAATATTTTTGGGCACAACTTAATTTCTAATATACATTTAAAAATATTTTCATATTATTTGAGTTTAGTATTTACCTCTTTTAATTAGTCATTCCTTAGACTTTATATATTTTGTTACATATTTTCAGATATATTTTCATACACTACTCCTATATCAATTTTATTTTATAATCCTGTTTTTATAAAGTTCATTTTAGTATTTTAAAGTAGTTCATTGTCTTCAGTAATATTAAACTGCCCTTACTATAAAATTCCTCTTTTTTCTTGATTATAATTATCTTAGTAAAGTTCTCTTTGTCCTGGGCACATTTTGTTTGATTTTAGTCATTGGTCAGGTTTTTTTATTTTTATTTTTTTTTTGGACAGCCTGATCTCTTTATCAATTTTGAGAAGGCTTGGCTCAGCAACAATGAGTCTTTGCTGCTCCTCACTAGGATTGCATTTCTACTTGATACCTATTCATTGCCTTTAATTGCTAGCTTTTCTATTTTTCTTCTCTCCTTGCCTTTATTTAAATATGAGGTCCCAAATGTCTCTTGATCAGTTTTGAGTTTACCAATTCTTTCTCCTGTTGAATTTGTTGAAGTAATGCATTTATAATTAAAATACAACCAAGGCAAAGTTTAGATAATTTTAATACAATATTAATATTTAAAAGTCATACAGTTTTGTTTTTCCATCTTTTCATCTATTTGTGTTTCTTTCATTTGTGTAAACATATATACTTTTATGATGTATATGTGTATATGATATGTATATACACATAATGTTAATGTATACTCATTCTAGAAGAATGCATATACACCTGTAGTCCAGCTGTTTCCTTGAGTGTAGGCCTCCTATTTTTATCATACTGGAGTTCTTCAAAAGTTTTCCTGCACAGAATGTACCTGAATACCAGCTGTTGTGAGTGATATTATCTCCCTCCATGGGAAGTATTTCTCTTTGTCTGTTGTGATATTATCTCCGTTCATGGGAAGTATTTCTCTTTGTCTGTTGACTAGATACGAGTGACTAGTATTCATTCAAAGAATTCTTTAGATAACTTAGAATTATGTCATAGTCATGAAAAGGTCAGCACACCCCTGGCTTGCATAAAATAAGCCCTGTTGCTTCTTAAGAAACTGGTTAGACTCCCCTGTGTTCCTAAAGCACCATGATAAAGAGCCCTCAGGTTCTGCTCCATTTACAGTAATGTCTGCAAATCCAGAGTGAATATTGATTCAGAGTTGGAAACAAACCTTCCTATTCCATTGATTTTTGCCTCTTAATTACCCTGAAAGTGTGAGGAGGTGCATGCTGGTTTCTAAGCTTCTAAGCTTCCTGCCTAGTTCCCCACTTCTAGCTTTAGAAACTTCAGTGGTTTCTCTGTTCTACAGTAAGGTTTCTTCTCTATGCCAAGTTCAGTCCTCTGTTTACATCTGGATTTACAAAGTCTGCAAGGAAGAGTATAAAGGAACTGGTCATCTAGGAAAGGCATTTTCCTTGCTACGTCTGCAGCGTTTAGTAATTTTTTCTAATTATAGAAGTCATATTGATCCCTTAAGACCTTGTGTCTCCTGTCATTTTGTTTCACCTAAAGGATTATTTCTCATGTAATTCTCATCAATAATTTCCCATCAGCCTTTCTGTCGGGCAGAAATATTTTGATTCATTGACATTCCCTTTCTATGTTTGCTCAAAAAAGCCATTTTCCTCTGTGAATTTCATGTTGTATATTATGGTTTTAACTGTAGATAACATTGAGTACAGCTTCAGTTTGCCATTCTACATAAAATAATTTGGTGGTATAATATATTTAATAGCCTAAGTTTTTTGCCAATTGAATTGTGGGGACACTTTTGCATATTTTAAAAACACCCTTATATAAATCAGGCTAGTCAGAGTCTTACCTTTGGTTCTGAGGTAGTCTTTTAGTTGTGTTATATTGTTTTTCTAACAGTGTTCAAGTTTGTTTACTATCTGATCATTCTTCTTTGCTTTGATATTTTTCTAGGATACACATAAATACATATATGAACAATTATATATTTTTTTAAGTTTTGGAATACATTTATTAAATTCCTTTAAGTTCAATTGCACTGCTGGAATAAAGTTGCTAGTAAGGAAAGAATTTTGTTTCCATGATACTAGTTGTTTCTATCCAACATCATCTACTCTTTCCATAACATCTTTTGCACTATTCAGAAAATCAGCAATTTTGATGAAACGGTTGCTAGGGACTTTGAGTTTTTTACTATTACAACCATTAGTCTTTATTGCTCCTAATAAAATGTTATTTTCTGTTTTATTACATTTCAAATTATGATAGTTTTATGTAGCTGAATATGCTTTAAAAGTTTATTTTCATTTTATTTTACTAAGCATATTAAAGTTTCTTATTGATACTAATGAGTTTTAATTCATTCTGCTGATTTTTATATTTAGGTGAGCTTTATATTAATAATTTTATAGCATTTTATTTCTTTTAATATATTTTTATATTACCAACAAAATGAGTAACAATGTAAAAAATTCTTGTAAATTTTTGCCTGATTTTGAGAATTTTTTAATCTATATTCTATTAAATATAATTTTTTACTATATTCTGTATTACAGATTCAAATCTATTTATTGCTTCCTAAGAGTTTTGGTCCTAAATAAATTCTGAATGTTGAAAATTACTCTTATGTCAATATTTGAATTCAGTTCATTGTAGTAAAATGTAGTAAATATCATTTTAAAAATTTCTATTGTTGACATACAGTCTCCAAGAATGATGATAATAGTAACATTGACTTTAGAAATTTTACAGATATGTTTATAATTGAAATATGCCAGTGACTTCTTGTATGTGATTTTTTAAAATTTAATTTATTTTGGCAATTGTATAAGCTTTATTAAATCAATTTGTCCTTATCTTTTAGCACATTCAGAAATAAAAATTATTAGATAAGATATAGCAGTCTAGTGAAGGACTCAACACAAAGAGCAGAAACAAATATTAATATGCATAATTCATCTAACAGATTTGGATTTGCAACCATCTTTTGGTCTGATTAGCCATATTAGATTTATTTTTCCATAATATTAGGTTAAGAAATGTGTGAGGCACATTACAGTCTTAGTCATAAGGTTTGCCCTTGTATTGCCAAGAACCATTTACAGTGTTTGGATTTGATTGTGATAATCTTTCCAAATACTTCTTGTTTGAATATATTAAAGATTTTAGATATATACTGGAGTTTAAATTTAAAAAATAGACATAATGAAAATAAAGAAGTATAATGTAATGAAAATATATTTCATATTTACTGAATTTGTTGAAATGAAGGCTCTGGACACAGGTCTCCTCTTGCCTAAACCATCTGGGCTTAATGTCTGAATCCAGTTACATCATTGACAGGAAGAAACAGGAAATAAATTTGAGCAACATCTGTTTTCCACCTTAGACACATTCATCTATTGGATTCTGTCTTTTGCAGCTGTTTTCCCTTTTGTTCTATAAACTTTAAAATATCTTGGTTCTCACAGATTCCATGAACTTCAGCAATATTGGATAGTGACAAACGCTCTCTTGTACTCCTTGGACAGTTTTTTCTTCATGATTACTAATCTAACATATCATTGTAACAGATGAACAAATACTGTTACATTCTTTGTAAAGTTATCACATGTCCTGAATGAATGATGACACAGGATATTATAGACCATGAACCATAGTATACAAACAGAATGTAAAATGTATACCTTTGTTTAGGTAATAACAAGAAACTCTTTTTTTTTCATTGCTGATGTGTTTATGATAATAGCATGTTGCCCAAGATGACACAAGTGGCGCATGCCTTTAATCCCAGCACTCGGGAGGCAGATTTCTGAGTTCAAGGCCAGCCTGGTCTACAAAGTGAGTTCCAGGACAGCGAGGGCTACACAGAGAAACCCTGTCTCGGAAAAAAAAACAAAACAAACAAACAAACAAACAAACAAAAAACAACTAAATTTAACATTGAGAAATAAAAATAAAAATGACATATAATAAGTAATATAAATAGATGATCTATGTTCTCTTATACTTGGTTTTATATATACAGTTAATTATAAGCTATTCTGTGTGGACCCAAACTCAGAATGAGTGGTTGACATAGGAGATGTCTCATGGAATGTGTTACAATGAGTTTGTCTTTTGCTAGTTTTCATCAAGGAAGGAAAGGTCATTGAATTTGCTCTTATACATGTACACTTTAGTTTGGATCCTCTTTAGACCCCTTATTTAAGGCCATGATCTTCTTATTTAATTTTTACTTAGCAGTGATAAGCAACTGTTGAAAGAACAATATTTGAAAGTCATAAAATGGCTTAAAATCTGCCTTGTCTCCCAATTCCTCAATTCCTTGCCTATCTTTGTGTGTGTGTGTGTGTGTGTGTGTATTTCCTTTACTGATTCTTTTTTTATTCTTTTTTATCTTTTTTAAAAAAATAATTTTTTTATTAGATATTTTCTTCATTTACATTTCAAGTGCTATCCCGTAAGTCCCCTATACCCTCCCCTCGCCCTGCTTCCCTACCCACCCACTCCCACTTCTTGGCCCTGGCATTCCCCTGTACTGGGGCATATAAAGATTGCTAGACCAAGGAGCCTCTCTTCCCAATAATGGCCGACTAGGCCATCTTCTAATACATATACAGCTAGAGACACGAGCTCTGTGGGTTCTGATTAGTTCATATTGTTGTTCCATCTATAGGGTTGCAGACCCCTACAGCTCTTGGGTACTCTCTCTAGCTCCTACATTGGGGGCCCTGTGTTCCACCCTATAGATGACTGTGAGCATCCACTTCTGTATTTGTCAGGCACTGACAAAGCCTCACAGGAGACAGCTGTATCAGGGTCCTTTCAGCAAAATCTTGCTTGCATATGCAACAGTGTCTGTATCTTTGGTGGCTGATTATGTGATGGACCCCCTGGGTGGGGCAGTCTCTGGATGGTCCATCCTTTCGTCTTAACTCCAAACTTTGTCTCTGCAACTCCTTTCATGGATACTTTATTCCCTATTCTAGGGAGGAATGAAGTATCCACGTGTTGGTCTTCTTTCTTGGTTTTCTTGTGTTTTAGAAGTTGTATCTTGGGTATTCTAAGTTTGTGGGCTAATATCCACTTATCAGTGAGTGGATATCAAATGACTTCTTTTGTGATTGGGTTACCTCACTCAGCATGATATCCTCCAGATACATCCATTTGCCCAAGAATTTCATAAATTCATTGTTTTTAAAAGCTGAGTAGTATTCCATTGTGTAAATGTACCACATTTTCTGAATCTATTCCTCTGTTGAGGGACATCTGGGTTCTTTCCAGCTTCTGGCTATTATAAATAAGGCTGCTATGAACATAGTGGTGCACAACAAGAAACTCTTAATATTAACATATTTTGCCTATGGTTTTAATTTTTGTATTTTAATGTTAATTAAAATATTACATGTATCTATGTATTTAGAGTGTGGTGGGGTATATAAACATGTCATGTACACATGTGGATGTCAGAGAACAACTTGCTGGAATCAGTTCTACCCTACCACCCTGCTAGTTCTGTTGGTCAAAACTCAGATTTTGAGCTTAAAACTAATACCTTTTTTCTACTGCAGCCTTATTTCTTGGCTATTTTCTTATTGATTTTGTTTTTGTTGTTTTTGTTGCTGTTGTTTTAAATCCATCATCACATACTTTATGTCAATATTTAATGAATAGGTTGAATATGCAATTTTGGTAGTGAAAAATGTAGCTACAAATGTTCAGTACAACAGCCATTATATCTCCTTGGTTTCCTGTCTCTGCTCAGTGTTTTTGTATCCAGGTTTTTAAAATACATTTTAGGATGCTATGTCTACTTGACTCACTTCTCTCTTATGTAGCTTTTCTTAGTGCTTAATGGTGACTTCTTATATACTTGCCTTAGATTTTTATTTTGTATTCCTTATATTTGACACTTAGCTCATAAAGGCTTCAAATCCTTACACTGCTCAGGATAAGATTATCCAACAATGAGTTTTCTATTCCAGGAGAATCACAGGCCTCTATGGCCCAATTGGTGAGTCTTTATAAAAACCTACTTGACACAGTGTCTTGTTTCTATCAATGTCCCATGGCATGTCACTTTACAAGGACAAGTGTCATTGTTTTGTTGTGATATTCAGAATCATACATACCGATATTCTGTATTCGTTGTGTGGCAAACAACTTAGCAGAAGGTATGGTAGGATAATACACAAAGACTGGTGAATCAAGGAGTTTTTTTCCCCCCCTATGGACACTTGTCATGACAGCATTTCTTTAAAATATATTTTAATTGATTAACATAATGGTGTACAATTATTGTTTTGTAAATTTTCCTGAGGAGATGCAAAGACACTTTTATTTACCTCAGAAAGGGGACTAAAAGCAGGCCAAAAATGATGCCTCCTTGTTCTGGTTTAGTGAATCAGTTGTTACTTGGATTTCTTACAAGAGCTTGAGTGACTTAAAGGCAGGTGCACCTGAAATTTAGACAACTTATAAAAACTGCATTCCTGTAGCAATCTGCAGGCAACTTGGCTGGCTTGAGAGTCTTCTCTCTGCAAGAATATTTACTGCTTTAGAATCTTGGGGGTAGGAACTGACAAATTTTATAACTTGTAATTGTTTAACTCCTGATCTCAGTTAAGTTTCTTTTATTTCCTAAAACTTATGAGTATTTCTTTCCCTCACTGTAGAAAAAATATCTACCCAACACTCATATAAAATGTGTTATCTTAAAAAATGCATGCATTGTAGAACACAAATTAGAATACACCCCTCACATGTCCTCACATTCTTCTTAGAATTTAAATACTATATTGCTGATATTTGCTGTTATCTTGTATAATAAATTTAACACCAGGCACTAGTTAAACATTGACATTCTTTGGCTACGAAAATCAAAGCTCGTAATTTTGGCACAATATTCTAGACATAAATAAATATATTAGGAAGAATTTTCCACGTCTTTCTATTTCTTAGCAGTTCCAAAGTTCTTCAAAATCTTGATTAAAGTTCATTAAAGAACTTAATTGAAGCCCTTCCAGAATGACCAACTTTGAGGACTTTTAAGTAGAGAAGACATCACTACAGGTAACACATATGGATTTTACTTCTCATGAGTTCAGGGACAATTAGAAATGAATCCTAAAGTGCAAGTGAGTAGCAGGGTGCCCACTAATTGGTGTCAAAGAAAACAGGATGTGCTTTGATAGAAATTACACTAACCTCCAATTAGATCTTGACTAGGGGCAGGTCTTGTGGTTAATCTAATGATTCATTAGTTGAAGAACTTGTGAAACTTCCAAAACAAAGTGCAGGCTGGAGGATCCAACCTCAGACTAAAGCGCAGAAGAACCCAGGGTGCCTAAGGCCCCTCCCTACCTTCCATTCTTTGAAGGCTTCTCTCACTGAATTTCAAAGTCCTGTTTGCTATTCCACATGGAATACTGTAGATCTGAGTACATATGTGGGGTGGGGTAGAACGAATACAAAGGGGAAGATTCCATTTTTGGTTGGAGTTGAGGTTTGACAGTAAAGAAAAGAAAAAAAAAGTGGGCATATGGGATCTTAGAGAAAGATTTACAGCTAAAGAAGAGTTTAAAATCTAGGGCATTACTTTATGAGAAATGCTACCTAATTCTTTTTACATTCTTGCCTTGGGGTTCTGGGAGGGCGAGAATTACTAAGAACATTATATAGGCCCTTTTATATATAACACCCTTGGATATTACCCTATAAATCTAACACATAAAGACTTCTGTCAATACACTAGACAGTCTTAGGAAAGCTGACAAGAGACTAAAGGAGTCAATCTTGTCATCTCATATGTAGAGGAATTGTCTTGCTCCCTAGAGGGTGGACACCTGCTTTTGACTACTAAGTAGTCACTAATGACAGTGAAAAGAAAATATCCTCTTAGCAAAAACATTTTTTTCCAATGATTTTAGTCTTTTATTGAATTGTGAGTAGCATTTGAAATGGGAAGGTGGTTGAGAGCTGAGTTATACATTAGGGAAATTAACAAATTACTAGCATGCATATTGCATAACTCATGAAAATTATAACATTATAAATAAATATAGCAGGGAAGTCTTTAAATGATACTGGGAAAAAAGGCATTTTTTGACTGGGGAAAAATAACCTTTAGAACACAGTTAAGTATTAGAATGGGCAATTCTTTTCCTCTGGATGTCTCTAAAATATATATTCTCACCTATAAGAAATAGTTTACGATTGGATATAAAAGCTAAAAATATGATTGAAAGGAGGCTGTTTAATATTTATCTCAGTGAGTGATCAGATTTAGCTTCAGGCAGCACACATTGGTGATAACAGCCAGTGAAAATAATAACCTGGTATCAAAATTATATATAGCATTACATAATGTATATATGCCACTATATATTAAAGTGTATATATTGGAGGCATTAGTAGTAGGAAAGGAGAGAGCAGATATTCACCAGGAAAAAGTGATGTGATATAGTGAGAAATGGTATCACAGGCATCTGGAATGACTCCTTTCTGCTGACTAAGGTATATTGCTTATAGTTCTATAAAAAGAATGAGAGAGGAGGGGCAGGGAGTTAGTTTAAGGTGAATAAGAAAATTCTTATTGAGATACATGAAGACTGTGGTGCCTAGAGAAACATACCAGAGACCATTACCCAGAGTTCATTGCTTGACAAGTATTATTGCTCCACATGCAAACAACTTCTTAGGACAACTCCTGTTGGCTGCTATGACTTTAGCAACTCATCTTGTTGGAGGTTGGAGGCTGTCTCCATGAAATCAACTACCACTTTAAGTTTTTTCTTTGAGAACTTCATACATAGATGCTGCAACTACATCACTCCTAATACCACCCCCAATTCTCCTATTTCCTCCTATCTCTGCCCAAATTCATGACCCCTTTTTTTCATTAGTTACTTTATAACACACACACACACACACACACACACACACACACACACACACACACTTCACATATTTAGAAACAACTTACTAACTCCATTTACTATTGGCCTCTCATATGTTCACGGGACAAAGGCTGACCATTGTGATTAGACACCCTATGTGAATCTTGTCTTTGAAGGAAACATTTTCCCTCATCCGCAGCTAATATTTATTGGTATTCTCTCTCTCCCTCTCCTCCCTCTCCCTCTCTCTCTCTCTCTCTCTCTCTCTCTCTCTCTCTCTGTGAGTGTGCATGTGCATGCTGTACATCATGTACAAATTTATGTGTGTGTACTTGCAAATTTGGATGCATGTGCAGGTACACATACATGAATGTACGTGGAAGCCCGAGTCAATGTTCTGTGTCTTTCTTACCAGTTCCATACTCTGTTTTTTAAATCCTGATCTCACCTACTCAGTTAGACTGGATGGCCAGCAATCTTCAGGGATATGCTTGACTCAGTTCCTCTGATGTTATAGATAAGCACATAGTTTTTAAATCGATGCTAGGAATACCCAATTTTACATGTTAAACAATTGTTTTTCAACTGGGCCATGTCTTCAGCCATGGATTTTTATCTCTATTCTGTTGATTTGGTCAACATTTTTTCCATATGAAAGATTTCCTATTTCCCCTATAGAATTAGTCTGATTAATTATTATTTAATAAAATTTAAAACTCATGAGGAATTCAGGAATTTAGTTGTGGAAGAGAATGTTCAGATCTCAGATAAGTGTACTAGGAATTCAGTCATTTTTATGAGGGAACATACACTAATAAGCCAATTCCAGCAAGAGTTAAGAATTAAGTTCTAAAGCACACATTGAAAGAGTTAAAGAGATCATGTGTGAAGCTGATTCCAAAGGATGGACCCAATGACTGCGGCTGCCAGGGATCCATCCCACAATCAGCCACCAAACATAGACACTATAGCATATGCCAGCAAGATGGTGCTGAAAGGGCCCGGATATAGCTTTCTCGGGGGAAAATATACCAATGCCTGGCAAACATGGAGGTGGAAGCTCACAGTCAGCTATTAGATGGAACACAGGATTCCCAAGGAAGAAGGAGCTAGAGAAAGTACCCAAGGAGCTGAAGGGGTCTTCAACCCTCTTGGTGGAAGAATAACCATGAACTAACTAGTACCCCCTGAGCTCATGTCTCTAGCTGCATAT
>CACVCL010022537.1:0-38344 GCA_902729485.2 Mus minutoides
ATCTAGTACACTCATTTCTAGTGCTATCATGAACTATCTGCAACAGATGTTCATAATAACAGAGTTTATTGAGTTGGGAAATACAGAAGAGAACTGATTTTCACCATCAATCTTTTTTTTTCTTCCTTATACTTTATCATTTTACGTGTATATCATTTTCTTATGTATTGCATTTATTGTTTACCTGCCTTTTTAAAAATATAAATTCAGTAAGGGCATGATTACTGTCTCTCTTATTCTTTAGAACCTCTTTTATGTGCTTCAGATGTTTGCTGTTCAGTAAATGTTTGTTGAATAATGAGATAATAATAATAATAATAATAATAATAATAATAATAATAATAATTTGGTATTAATTAATGTCAGTACTATGTAGATGGAAAGCTGAAAGTTAAGCATTTAGTAATTTATCCAGCATTACCCTGATAACTACAAAAAGCCAATAAAGAGTAAAATTGATTAATTTTACCACGAAATACAAATAATACTAATGCATGTGCTTCACACACCTTACATCATTCATCAAAAGCCTAACTTAATAATGTATTTTACTTAAGGCCATACTGATCATTTAAGGAATAAATTAAATTTCTTGGCCAAACTATTCTTTTCAGTGAAATATTTTTAATGGCTTATGAAGCATTTGTGTTCACATTGTAAATGAATCAAAAATAGTATGAACACAGTTTGTGGTGCAACCGACACATGGATCCAAGGGAACATACATAAGAATGTATAATGTAAGAGTTTCTTGTGGGCAGAATTACAAGACATTTGTTAACTATAATATGGTTTTATTTGTGTTATAAAGTATTATTCAGTTGTTTGTGTACAACACGAATCTGCCATATACAAAAACAAAAAAGAAAAAAAAAGAACACTTTGGCCCAAGTTTAGTATATTCTTTATCTACATTCCCCTTAGTAATGGTTATGAATTTATTCATTCAAATGATAATTCATAATTCATATATTGTTCAGAGATATTTAAAGTTTGGATTTTTAACTCTCTATGTTTTAATGACTGTAGGGAATAGATTACTATTGTTTTCAAAGCACAGCATTTTTTTTTCCTTTGTTCATTTGATGTGTTTCAAATATGCCCCAAGTGTCATTTCGTGTTATTGGGAATCAGCACCCTGATTAGTTTAGGCTTTCTTTAAAAAATTATTTGACATCAGAAGATAAGTGATATTTTGTTTTTTAGTTTTCAGAACTGAAAGTATAAATGATGGTTTATTTGTTTTTTCCCTCTAGGATAAAGCATCTTGTCACTCAGCCTATATTAATATTTAAATAGTTTGTAAAATATTCTAAGATTAAAATTTAGTTATATAATTTCTCCCTCTCATTTCTTCCTTCCTACCATTCTCATCTACCTTTCCTTGTCTTTCTGAAAGTTACAGATTTTTCTGTTAATTGTTGTTTCATATATATATATATATATATATATATATATATATATATATATATTCTATTATATTTTATTACATTTTATATTATGTATTACATAAGTTATGAGCTATATATTAAAATATATACGTTATATTAACCTATTATATTTCCCTATCATATAATGTATTTTCCTATAATATATTTTTCTAGAGCAGAAAATACCATGTCCTTGCAGAGATATGGGAATTCATATCTTTACTATGTAGCATGTAAAATAAATTTTTCAGAATTCCATATTGACTTTCCTATGATGGAATATAGGAGAATTACAGACTGTACAAGATATATCTTACATAATATAAATAATAATAATATGACTGGACTTGTAACTCAGTGACTTTCTAATAGGGTAGATATGTACCTGCTCTATTGGACTGGACACCAGTGTTGGTCAGCTTCTATCTGACATTTCATTCATCCTTTGCAATTATGAATTTTGCCACTGGGTAATGACCACATGAATACATGACCATTATCACTGGAGCAAAAGAACCTGAGATGTTTCAAATAAGGAGAGCAGGACATTAAGTTTCGTAATGAAAGGATGGATGTCCCTTCTACTACTATGAAATAGTCTTCCTGTGCATACAGCAGCCTCTGTATTGGCTACACATTCTCCATAGATGAGAATACAATTCGTGCTGCAATCTATGTTTGGGCCCTAAAATTCTGGAGTCATCATAGTCCTTTCCTGAAGGATGAAACTTACAAGAATAATAATCAGGTAAGAAAGATGCATTGCTCACTAAAGGTGTTTTAACTTTAATAACTTTAATCCCTTCAAAACTGAACTATAGCAAAAAAATATAAATAAAACTCACACCTAAAAATTGGCTTCCATAAGTAAGTAAGAACTGTAAAAAAAAAAAAAGCCTCTATTTTATTGCTATCATTAACATTCTGGAGTACTACTCAGCTGTTAAAAACAATGACTTCATGAAATTCACAGGCAAATGGATGGAACTAGAAAATATCATCCTGAGTGAGGTAACCCATTCACAAAAGAACACACATGGTATGTACTCACTGATAAGTGGACATTAGCTCAAAACCTTGGAATACTCACAATACAATTCGCAGACCAAAGTATGGATGCTTCAGTCCTTTTTAGAAGGGGGAACAAAATACTCACAGAAGATAGAGGGTGGGGGAACTTCAGAGGAAGAAAGCAGGGGTGGAAGGGGGAGAGAGGCTCAGGTATGGGAGGAGTCTGGGGAGATGGTATACAGAGAGTCAAGAAATAGAACAGAGGTTTGTAGCAATGGATGGGGAACTGGTGGGTAGCCACCATCAAGTACCTGATGCCAGGAAAGCAAGAGGCTCCCAGGACCCAACCTAGATGAGAGGGATAACCTGTAGAGACCATATCAGGAGGTTAGGCAAGGCCCCCGGTTAGGGGATGGGGCTACCCACTCATCTCCAATTTTTTTTTTTTTTTATTCTATCACCAGACTTTCTGTGACCAACATTTATTGCATGAAATGGAAACAAGAAGTGATCAGTAGTGTAGAAATCAATTTTTAACCCAAATTGCTCCTGACTAAATGAAATATGGAGACAAAAATGTGCAGTAGACACTGAAGAAAAGGCCATCCAGAGACTGTCCCACCTGGGGATCCATATACAGACACCAAACCCAGACACTATTGTGGATGCCAACAAGTGCTTGCTGACAGGAGCCTGATATAGTTGTCTCCTGAGAGGCTCTACCAGAGCCTGGCAAATACAGAGGTGAATGCTCTCAGCCAACCATTAGGCTGAGCACGGGGTCTCCAATGGAAGAGTTAGGAAAGGACTAAAGAAACTGAAGGGGTTTGCAACCTATATGAGGAGCAACAATATGAACAAACCAGACACTCCCACTCCAGAGCTCCCAGGGACTAAACCACCAAACAATGAGTACACATAAAGGGATCCATGGCTCCAGCTGAATATGTAGCAGAAGATGGCCTTATATGGCATCAATGGAAGAAGAGGTCCTTGCTCCTGTGAAGGTTCGATGACCCAGTATAGGGAATGCCAGGGTGGTGAGGTGAAAGTGGGTGGGTAGGTGGGAGAGCACTCTCATAGAAGCAGGGGAAGGGGGCACATAATAGGGTGTTTGCAGAGGGGAAACTGGAAAAGGAGATAACATTTGAAATATAAATAAATAAAAATATTTTTTATTGTTTGTTTGTTTTGTTTTGTTTTTCGAGACAGGGTTTCTCTGTATAGCCCTGGCTGTCCTGAAACTCACTTTGTAGACCAGGCTGGCCTCGAACTCAGAAATCCACTTGCTTCTGCCTCCCGCGTGCTGGGATTAAAGGCGTGCGCCACCACGAAAATATTTTTTAAAAAAGGAAAGAAAACCAATGTACTATCCAACCCTTTCTTTACCTAGAGTCACATCTAATCCTCACCAGTCTTATCTGTGTGTTTGACCCCTACACCCTCACTTCTGCCTACATGTCAGTCACACTTCATGACCACAAGCTGTTGTTATCTCTTCTTCTCTTGCTGAAAAGCCATGAGAAAATTCATTCTCACTGAGGTGTTAGCTACATAATACTCAACAATAGGGCTGGTTTTCTCATTTGTGGTGAGGAACTCAAAGGCAAAATGTGATTAAAACTATCATGAAACATCCTCACCTTGAGGCTGTGCATGTGACCCATTTTCCTGAGTTGATTTGTTATTTTAACCAATGAATAATTACTCATCAATACAGAATGTGTAAAATGGCAGGATTTTGGTTAAACCTACACAAATTCTAACAACCCAGTCCTCTGTTTTCTCCCATTGAATTCTATGGTTGACATTCTTCTATTTCCAATTATACATAGTTCCATCATTTTTCCTTTTATCTATAAAGATGATATATGTTCATATATGTTTGTATATTAATATTTTTATTGGATATTTTCTTTATTTACATTCCAAATGTTATACCCTTTTCTGGTTTCCACTCCAAAAACCCATCCCATCCCATCTTCCCCTCCTGCCTCTAAGAAGGTGTTCCATGACCTTCTCCTCCCCACACTCCCCTCCCTGCACTGGCATTTCCCTGCACTGGGGCTTCAAACCCCCTCAGGCACAAGGGCCACCCTTCCCACTGATGTCCAATAGGGCCATCCTCTGTCACTGTGGCCAGAGTCAATGGGCTCCTTCATGTGTACTCTTTGGTTTGTGATCCAGTCCCCAGGAGCAATGGGGGATCTGGCCAGTTGACACTGTTGCTCCCCCCAACCTCATAGGACTGCAAACCACCTCAGCTCCTTCAGTCCCTTCTCCAACTCTTCCATTAATGCTCCCTTGCTCAGGATGCTATTTTGGATGCCTGGAATTGTTGGCTGCCAGGAACCTGATATGGCTGATTCCTGACAAAAACAGAGGCAGATGCTTGCAGTTTGTATATTGTTTAATATTTTTAAATATGATGCAACAATTGTCTACATGAAATACTTTTAACATCATGCTATTTATTATTGAAGGGCTAGTCACGGGCTTATTTCACTCTTGTTTATTTATTGAGATTACTCCAGAGTATTTGTATCCCATCATATTATAGCTTTACCTCTTAATGATTTTCTATGTCTCCACTCTAATCATACTTTTTAATGTGACTTATTGATACATGTTTACATTTTCTTGCTAATTTAGAGCTGATTTTATTTTCTTGCTATCTTTTTGGCTATTGCTATTAGAATATTGATCTTAAGACAGATATTTGTATAGCCTAGAATTTCCTAAACTTTCTATGTAGCTGAGGATGACCTTGGACTTCTGATATTCATACCTCTGTCTCCCATGAACTGGGATTGCAGGGATGTACTGTCATGCTTGTTTTATGTCTGCTATGGATTGATACCAGTTTTTTTGTTTTGTTTTGTTTTGTTTTTTTTTTTTGCTAGATAAAGTTCTACCAGTTGACCTGTTTCCTGGCCCAAGATTTTTTTTTTTTTTTAAATAAGGAAAAGGGTGTTTCTTATCTTATTCATCACAATGTCTCAAGATATAAATTTTATATATAAAACACAAATGAATTATTCATTCCAAACAAATTAACTCTTTGTATTTCTGTAATATATCAAATTGCTTCTAATCTTATCAGTTATATGTTCTTCAACAGCTATGATATATTTAGCTTTGTGAATTTTAAGTACCCTCAAACATGCACGCTTCTATTTTCTTGCTGACATTTTTAGAGAGAGACCTTGCAAGAGTATAAATGCAACTTTTATTCACAGAATGTAATTGTCCTCTTAAAGACTTACTGCAGAACAAACTCACTCTTTGTAAGTCTTTCTAAACTCTGGTTAGGTGGTTCAACTAAACTGTTCTGGTCCAAATTCCTCTCCAGGCTGACTGATTCAAATAACTCTCTCTTGGCATCTCACTGAATTACTCTGCTTGGCTTCATACTAATTCTGGCAATCTGCTCCAATTTCTGGTTAATCTGTATCACTTTACTTGGACTAAATTTTAATATTTCAGTAATGAATAATACAATAAAATCTGATTCAGTTTTAACTAAGCCTTATAGGTTTCAAATGTTGCAAATTAAATGACAGAAAGGAGTCACTATTTATGATATGACAATAAGGACCTGCCAGGTAGCCAATATTCCCTGTGTCTACTTCAAATAACTTCAGTCTAAAAACAAAAGAGATTTCTTTACCACAGGAAGGATTAAAATATGTTTGCTATTCTCCAGGCTTTCTATATCAGTTGGGAAATGCTAGGTGTTATTCATAGCCTTGTTAAAATATTTAGTTCTGGGGATGTAATCCAGTCTAGTGAGATTGCCTAGCATGCACAATGCCATTGACTAGATCTCTAGCAACAGGAAAGAAGCAAAAATGGTGTTTTCTGTTTCATTCCTAACGTTTCCCAAATCACAAGTCAGCCTTTATCCACAAAGTACTCACATAGCTCAGGAAAGACTTTTTCTCATGACTTACTAATAGGACTATTATATATAAAGGCTGGGGGAAACCACTGGAATTCCATACAATTCTGTATAAGCACTGAAAAAGGAGACTTATTTACTTTAAATGATACTGAGCTTAGCAAAGGGAAAAAAATCCACTTGTGCTTCTTTGTAATAGGAAACTCGTCTCGCCACACTGCAGTCACAGGACAAATGTGGTGTCAGGCCAAGGTGACACGTTCATTTTTGTTCTTCCCAAGAACATCTTCAGTTGTCTGCACTTGAAAATGACTAAAAGTAAATAAATAACTATTCGAATACAAATACTTACATTGCTATACAGCTTTTATAACTCCCATGTCACAGCATTCAAATTGCTTTCCAGTAAATATTAGCCACTATGTCTCATCTACTGATAGTATCTTCACAGACTTACATAAAAGTCACAGATCTGAAAGGAGTGTTGATTATTGTAAGTAATGCATGCACCAGAGTAGTCTATCATTACTGAGGATTTTTATACACTATAAATTAATATAAAATGTCCGGAGCAAAGCTCCATTCTTCCAAAACACATTAAAATCGTAAATGTTATTTCTTTCCTTTTAAGAACTGTCACAAACAAAATATTACTCTATCTCTGTGCTACTCTTTCTGGCAATGATAATCAGATATATCTTATAAACTATTTTATACATAATGAATTGCAGATATAAGCTATCTCTATCAAACATTGAAAAATAAGCCTCTTTCTCAAAATAGTGCTAATTTAAATAACAGATAGTATGTATCCCCATGTACCTTGAAGAATTAGATTCCAGTGATGGTAGTTTCAATCTGATACTGGGAGGGGAGACCAGAATGAAGCTCTATTGTTAATGACCAAGCCTCACACTTCAAAATGGTACTGGGTAATGCCAATTTTCAAATAGAATGAATGAAAAGGAAATAACGTGAAGTTTTCAAGTAAGATGGAGAAGTAGGTGGAGGAGAACTCAGTAAACAACTAAAGCCTTTGATATTACATGGATGCAAACTCTAGAATGACTAAAGACTAAAGACCCTTCAATGATAAAATCCTGGATTCACACTTCATTTTGGCATTCATAGAATCTTCAGAAATGTATCACATATTTTTCATGCTAATATTTAGAGAAAAGAAAAATAAGATTGAGATTTGTTGGTGCATTCCCTTAAAAGGGGGCAGGTAAATAGCCTTCTTTATCTCTCATGTTGTCAACCTATCAGTTAGATGATCAGTATAACAGTAAACAAACATCATGTGGTTTTTGAAAGGGCATATGCATTTCTTAAACAGAAATAGGTTGTTCCAAGGAATATGAAACAGTGGCACAACACAGTAGCAGTTTCTATGTTCTCCAGTTTTGTTCTCTTCCTTTGTCAGTGTCCAAATGAAGAGAGGCTTCTCTACTGTGGTCCCTTCTTACTAGAGAGGAGCTTGTCTTCACTGGATATACTCAGCAAAACTAACTAAACAACTCTTAGTCTAGATCATAAAACGGCCATGTGTTCTAAACAAGGCATGGTAAGGAAATTTTGTATAGAGACAGAATTTAGGTGTCACACCAATAGAACCACTTGTCTAAATCCAAAAAGAAAATGTAAACCAAATGAATGCTGTCATATTGTGCCCTGTAAAGATACGTTTGTTCAGTAATTGTATGATTAGCATAGTTACTGGAACAAAAGAGATATTCCTAGATAACATGCTTCATTTTTCTACTAAGAATTAATCTAAGTGGATACTAGATATTAACTATAATATGTTAAATAAAAACAGATCTTGAGTAAACAGAAACAGATCACCTGGTTGTGAGTCGTGAATACCACCCCATGAATACACTCAGAAAATATAATATGAAACTACAAGAATGTCCCTCACAAGCCCTTTGGGACCTTCAATTTTATATCAAGGGCAGTGCAGTCTTATCCTGTTGCAGTATATCATCAGTTTATCGTAAGATGCATTTGATAGGCAATAAATTCCTATATTTCTATATATCAGAGGGATGCTATAACACAATTATCATATAACAGTAAATAGACTTGTGAAGAACTGAGTAAAATCTGAACTGAACAAACACAATAACTTCAGATTTATTCTTTAGAGACATGCAAGTTGGGGCAAGGATATTGCAGTGCTGTGGAAAGGTGGATGGCAAAGGTTGCATGCATGTTTAGCTGGCAGAGTCACTGCAGATCCTATAGTCATGAAACACAGCTAATTGTGTGGAAAGAAGCAATGATATCCACAGCCTTCAAAGACAATACCATGACTCTGGATTTTACCCACAAAATAATTCCTAAAACAAAGGAAACTGACTATAAACTGGAGAAGACCTTTAAAACTTATTAGGAAAAGAAAAACTCTATTTTACTTAGCTCAAAATATATTAGGATGGTATACTATGTTGGAGAGTAACAAAATAGACAAAACTAACATCCTGACTTAAATACTGATATATGTCATAATCCATGCCAAACAATCTTAGAATTTACAATCTTTATTTCCTCGGTTAACTTAATCCCAGATGAACTGTACCCTAAGCTTAGTCATTCAAAAGCAAATCCAGATTTCAAGCTGAAGCAATAGCTGTTGCCTCCTTGAAAGAGTGTTTGTAGAAGTCATGAAAAATTCAGATCGATCTAAAGGATATGAAGTTTCCCCAGTTGTTGGTGGGGTCCAGTGTCAAATTTAAAGTCATAACTAAGTATATTTTTGGATTCATGGATACTACTACCAAATTATATGATGCTATATCACAAACTGTTTTGTAACTGCAGATAAGAGTGTCTGTAGCAGCGTCTTTGTACAGAGAGAGGCCTGTTTGCAACTGTGACTCTTGGTTGGTGTCTGGAAGTTACATGTCTACTTCATTCCTAAAAATACCCACAAAGTGCTCACAAAATTCAGATAAAGCAAAAAGTTAAAATCACATGTGTAATTGAACTGGTTTCTAGTTAGGCAAATAAATTAATGAGAATTTATATGGAAAGACTAATTGAAAAGTCTTAGAAAGTCTCATTGTAAAGTCTTAGAAAAACGTGCTATGTAAAGAGAGTACCAGCGGCTTAATATACAGTTTGGAGGATCTAGGTTCTATAAAAGGAAGTTTAGGGACAATGATAGATATTTAAGACATGCATGCACATATCACAGATTCTCCTCAAGACACATCATGATCAAAAGGCTTATGTAGTAAAGTATTTATAATTACAGAACTGAATCACAACTGCTTTGATTTTAATGTCCTTATGATCTGTATAAACATAAGTTAACTTCTCCATTCCTGGGTTTCCTGTTTTATAAAATTAAAATAGTAATGTGTGTAACACACCTACAATCCTAGAATTAGCCCTGTCATTTCTTTTGGCATTCATACTCTCTCCTATGATATGGGTCCAGGGCTTACAGGAAAGAACAATGAATAGAAGAGATGTTGAAAAATTAAATCATAGAGCTGTATCAGGTGTAGATTACATGCTTAAGATAATTTAAAAAAAAGTAGGAACTTTGTCCATACATTTATCTGTAAATGATAGGATGGAGGTCTGACTGTCAGTGTTGAAATCAGTTTCATAAGAGAGTGAATCAACTGAAGTTGATATTAAACACCTGCTATTTATGGATGAACAGAGTGGGCATGAACACACACACATATACATTAGATTATATACATTAGATTAAGTAGATATAATGGTTGTTCTGTATATATCTGTTTAGGGATGACCACGTGTATTTGGATAAACTATTATGGGGACTTTGACCTAAGGATGTTGTTCAACCATTGGTTACATATAGCGCTCCATCCAGAGGCAGGTCTTGTTAAAATTCTTCTGTCCATGATGCTATATTGATTGGTATTATCAGCGTGGGATTCTTGTATTGGCAAATATGTTGCTGAGATTTCGTGAATGCAACTTCCATGTTTTGTCTAGAAGAAGGCATATCATGGTGGGCATCCAGTCCTTGGATCCTTACAGTTTTTCTGTTCTCTCTGCTGTGGTGTTTCATGTGTCCTAGATTGTTCTAATTGTGGTTAAGTATCCTACAATTAATAACTTATTATCTGTACTTTGACAACTATTTACTTTCAATACTCATTATTGGCTGCCATTTCACAAAAGCTTCTGTCTTTCACCACAAAGAGACAACTCTAAAATTGTTAAATATTCTATAGCAGGTTCACCAGTGTATAAATCTTCATATATACTTTTATTGAACTTTTAAAAATGGGAAGATGAATGTCTCTCTCAGAGTCAAAGACAGTATATTACCAGATATTAGAAGATTGCCAGATATTAGAAGCCCTCTTATGAGTTGGTGATCAGGGCTTTCAAAGAGACTTCAAAAACTTCAGATATTAGAAGCCCTCTTATGATTTGGTGATCAGGGCTTTCAAAGAGACTCCAAAACTTCCTGCCAGTTTTTATTGGCATTGTTCACCAACCAGAGATGAAAGAAAAATTTGTTTTAAGATTCTCTGTACTTCAAAAACAGGCCCCAAAGGCCCCCGAGTAGGAACTGACCTTAATGGCTGAGTACTATCTTTCATGGTAGCAGAAGAAGCCATGTCACTTCCCAAAGGACAGGCGATGGGCAACCAACAGTCCTACCAAACTATGATGTTCACGAACTACATCAACAACCAGCATGACATTACGCTCCTCCAGATGCTGTAGTGACACACGGACCTCAGCAACTGCACTTATTGGACTTAAGGTGCTCTCAACTAGAGGGATGGCATGCCAGGCTGGAACCCTAGCTAACTAATTAGTGGTAGTGACATCATTGTATTGGAGGAGATTCTATATGTGCTAATTTATTAACTAGAGGTTGTATCTACAATACAGAAAATAGTTCCTATAAAAATGCTGTCTTAATATTAAAATGTATGTTTAATGGTTGTTATATTATTTACTTGAAATCATACTCTTTGCTCGAAGCTTCCCAAAGGATGTTACTTGTCAGTCACACAACATAACCTCATATAAAGCAAATACTTCAATAAAAATGGGAAATACTCTTGAGAGAACCAGAGGTGATAGATTGAGAAGAATTTTCAAAATTCACAAAGGCACACACAGGCAGTTGCATGCAAGCTTGAGAAATCATAGCCTGGCACCAACTAAGTCACTGCAGGTAATTGTACATTACAGGTTTGGAGTGTGCTGAAAGAAACAGCTTCAAGGAGGGCTGGTTATCTTCCCTGGTCCACTGACACAAATATGAAGCTATGTTCCTGTTTCTAACAGTTGAAACTGAGGGTAAGATACATTGTTGCTTGGTATTCAGTCAAATTATAAAACTAGCATACAAATGAGCAGATTTCATAGTGGTATTTTCAAGCATGTCTGTCATGTAGAGGAAACTATTTTTCAATCAACTGTTTATCTCCCAACTTACTTCTATCCTTTACCCAAGAAAAACAACCAAGCAAAATCTTTTCTTCCTGTTTTACAGAATTATTTAAGGGATAACCGGTAATGTATCACTATACGCTTAGTATCAAATCATGTGTGAAGAAAGGTCACTATTATTGAATTGATCTTACTGATGGCCACTTTACTGTTAGAAAATATGCAAGGAGCAAATGGTCTGAGAAACATGCAGTGAACCTATGGTTGGGACAGGAGCTGCATTGGAGTTCAGTTACTGTTTTCAGAGGCAGTATAGACTAGATCACCTTCACACACATTGGCTGGAAATGAAACGAGTGCACTCTAATTTTTCACCCAAGACGAAGCTATTTTCTAAGCATTTTACTGTGAAATTTGCTTAGCAAAGGTAAAAGAAAAGCAGAAATGATTTACCAACTGAGTAAGTCAAAGCGCATTACTGTGTGTGTGTGTGTATTCTCGCTTAGTAGTCTACAAAGGACCACCTCTCTGCTTAGAGTTAAGGATGCCATTTTTACGCAATGTGATCCCATAAAGTAAGAAACAAAATATGGAAAGAATCAAAAGAGGAAAGTTTAATCAGGAATCTTCACTCTCATAGATCTTTTCTGAGCCTTGAGCTCTTGTTCACTTAAAAAATAGCTTGTATTGGTGAACTGAAATTCAAGGTATAATAGAAACAAAACTTGACATTTCAGGGATACAGAGGACATATGTGATGAATACAGAGAGAGCTGTACTGCATGCATTATGGTGAAATGAACTTAAACTGTATTCTGGATGATTACCAAAACAATTCTTATCACAAATTTTCCGGATATATAAAATTATTCCACACAGTACAGTGGATCCTCACCGCAAAGTACACTCTCTGGTCATTATTCATCACCACCACCAACACTATCATCATCATCATCATCATCATCATCATCATCATCATCATCATCATCATATCCACCCTACAACAATAAACATAATGGAGTCTTTCTCCTGCATCAAATGACTGATACTAAATGTCAAATATATGACTATTTCTGTAGACATATTGACATTTTTCAAAGTAATAGAAAGAAAAAGAAAAGAAAATTAACCTAATATTAACATCAGTTTTTACTATTTGTAGGGAGAGCATCTGATGACAGCAGTATATCTTCATCTCCGTCCTCACTGGGTGTGTTTGCTTCCTAGATGTTGCATCTACTATGGATGGTTAAACTTGGTGAGTTTGCAGATTACTATCCATTTTAAGCTACTGTAATCTTCACCCTAAGCGCAATCCTTTGTATTGAAGAAAATTCAAATAAACCAAGCATCAGGCAAAAAAAAATCAAGGGAAGAGCTGAACTAGCTCTCTGTGAACACCAATCAGTAGAGTACCGGAGGATCAATTCTGACAGAAAGTTGACAGAAAAGAGTGCAGTATCAACAAATGATACAATATGGATTTATGTCCAATGTTGTTACTGTCCTTAATTGCCAACCTGGATGCAGTAAGATTTTTATTTTATATATCATCTGATCATAGATATAAATTTATGCAATATATAAATACATACACTATTTTTTTTCTAAACCAAGAATTGCAACTTAAACTTCGGAAATGGGGTGAACCCATAGGAAGACCAGCAATTTAAACTGACCTGGAACCCAGAGATCTCTTAGACACTGAGCCACCAAACAGGCACCATACATGAGCTTGTCCAAGGTCCACAACACATACAGAGGAGAGGATTGCCTAGATAAGCTTCACTGGGAGACTTGAGGCACCAGGTAGTAGGGAGGACTGGCAGGTGTGGGAGCAGGGGCATCCTCTTGGAGACAGGGGGAAGGAGAAATGTGATGAGGAACAGTCAGAGGGCTGACCAGAAGGAGGACAATGACTGAACAGTAAAAAAATAAAAATAATTTTAAAAATTGGAGGTCACTTAACAGAAATAATGATAAAGTGCTCTGAGTTAAAGGAAACATTTTTAATTATGAAAAGTTCCAAAATTAATTACCCATGCATTTTCTAAACTCATACTTTGAACCAATATTTGCTTAGGTAGGTCAATGCCATTATATCAAAAATGTATATTCAAACTGCAATGGAGTGATTTGTCCTTTATTTTCTGAGAATTCCAAAGGCATAGATAATAAGATATGATCATATCCAGCCCTTCTATCCATCTTCTCCAAATCCTCTCAAATCCTACCACTCTCCTGCCCTGGCTTCCTAGAGTTATTATTGCCTACCAATGCTCCCTGGTTAGGAATGGGAGTGGGGTCTCCAGATCTCCTCCCACATTTATACTTGCATTGTGGCTGGATTAATGTTATGCTAATATGATTAGTTTAGTGATGGGAAACAGATAATGTTCTGCTAAAAAAAAAATATCAAGAATCTCCCACTATTACTGTGTTGGGTACGATGTGTGCTTTGAGTTTTAGTAAAGTTTCTTTTATGAATGTGGGTGCCCTTGCATTTGGAGCATAGATGTTCAGAATTGAGAGTTCATCTTGGTATATTTTTCCTTACTATTTCTTCTTCAACTCTGAGAAATTAGTGATTAAAATATATTAATGTAAACAAATGACTTCAACCATCATATAAAATATTGCAGTCATTACAAAGACAATACAAAATATTCAAATAAACTAAAGGTTCCATTCTTGTACAGAATAAAGATGTTGATCTAGAATGTGTACCCAAGAGACTCTTAAGTTAGAGGCAGAACAAATTGTTCATGCTGAACTATCAAATCATTGATAAACTATAGTTATGATGAAAAAAAAAAGAGAAGGATATATGGGTGAGTCAAGCTCTGCTGAAAATTTATTCAAGAGTATTTGGAGTCTAGTGCAATAGTTGTTGAGTACTATTTGATAACTACTTATAACATGATTCTTGTGTTTTCTTAAGCAGAGAAAGAGATGATAGCAAAAAGATAATATGCCCTGATGTTAGTAGGCACATTAGTTAGATTTATTGATGGTCAAGGAGCAATTAACTTAGTACAATGATTGGGGTAGGTGTATTTATTTACTTTTCATTCATTCATTCATTCATTCATTCATTCATTTTGGTCTTATAATAAAATAATTCCCTAAATTCCTTCTTGTGATAATAGTTTCAGAGAAGAGATCCAACATTTCTTATATCCTTAGTTAACTTTGTAATGGAGAATTAACAAATCTCTTCCCTCAATTATTAGAGTGCATAGAATAAAGAACAAAAATACTTCTGTAATCAATTAATCAAAACAGACTAAATTTGGGCCTAAGGGTAAAAAGATTTTACCATTCAAGAGTACGGTGAAACTGGAAAATATGAAAGATGTTAGTTAGCCATGACCTGTAGTAAAATGAGATAAGAACTTCTCATTCCCCAAATATAATGATTTCAAAGCTAAAGTAAAACAGTGTTCTCTAGTAAAGCCACTGTCAATATATATCACAAATCAATCCTGATTGAAATAGACAGTGCTGACTCTGACAAAGGAAAAGATTCAATAGACTTAACATTTTTTACCCTTTACTAAAACCAAAGAGTTTTACTATAGTTTCCGCATTAGGCAATATATGGAAAATATTGTTTAGGAATAATTAACCTCCTGGTACTAAATATATATGCCATCATGTCATGAAATATCAAGATAGAGCTTATCAATCTTGATTAAAATTCCTACAAATATTCTTAATATAAATCAAATACAAAATCTATAGTCTTTGATTATATCTGTTCAAATTTTGATAAAAATTAATCCTTCAAAATCAATCCTAAATTTAACTTGAAACTGACTACTGTTTTATGCATATGCTGCCCCCCTTTTAGGTCAACACACGTCCAGTGATCCAGATCATATGTCTTCATGGCAGCGACATGATTCAACTTATATGTATTTATTACCATATTTTAGAACTTGTGCCTAAATCTCAACAGTGACAGACTTTATACAGAGGCAGATGAATTCTGTGATAATAATTGAAAAGTATAATTTTTATCCATATAACCATTTCTTCTACTATTAAAGCCTAACAATTTAAAAAAATATATTTCCTGAATTGACAACATAGGACAATTTGATTTCTGACCATATTTCTAACATGCATTCTATTTTGACTTTATTCTTGAAAACTATTTTTATATAAGCCACTTTGCTTTCAGATCTTACAATGATTTTTTTATCATTGATTAATATTGCCTGGCAAGTTTTTTTATTTGATTTTTTAAATAGCTTTTATTTTATACCAGTATTATTTTATAGGGTCAAATCTTATCTATCTATAAATTCTCATTCCAAAGATGCCATATTCATATTTATCTGCTACTAGTTTTATTGCAAGTCATAATTTAGTTTGAATAGCTCCTGAGACAAACTGAGATGATCTTCAGTTCTTTAATTGTATTGACTAACAGGCTGAGCAGGGTCAGAACAACCTTTGATACTGCTGACGAGGTCCAAATGTCCTGCTTGGGTCTATTAGATATAATTGTATACACATCAGAATCTGACTTCTCCCATGTCTCAAAATAACTGTAATATCACCTTGTATTAGATATATATCAGAAACAAAAATAATTAAAGATAGTATTGCCCTAGTAATCATTAGATAATACTGGACTCTCAGCTAATGAGCTATTATATCTCCCAATAGCCTCATGTGGTACTGTCCATTCCACATAAAATAACTTCCATCTGTCCAAATCAGTTCCATTACCTTACATGCCCCTTTTCTGTGATAGCTTCACAACTGAAGGAGAAACTTTCTATCACTTTTTTCCTATTGTTCTTTAACAGATATGTTTCTTGTGATTATTCCTTTAAGAAATAATTTTGTCCCCTAAGCAGTTATAGAAAACCAAAATCGTGTTTTGTATAATACTTAATATCTGGGATTATTTATTAAGTACTTTTATTCTCTGTTCCAGTGTATGTTTGGTCACAGTAAGGATAAAACTCATTTGTGAGTGTTTTCTATAATCCTTTGCGTTTTGTATCACTCCTCTTGGATATGTGAGTGCACAGGACATGTGAATAGTTTTGTATCACTCCTCTTGGATATGTGAGTGCACAGGACATGTGAATAAATGCTCTGACAATTAGTCAGAATATAAATGAAGCTATACCGAAAACTCAAAACTTCAAATCACTATGAACTGAATTTCAGTGCATTTAGGGTATTTTTGTAAATGTTCGGAGGTTTTATGGCCAACCTAACTAGAGACAATTTATAATAATAGTTTACATGGATGGAAATATTATAAAAAAAATTGATGACTATTTATGTAGACATATATGTTGAAGAATAAAGAGTAACAGAAGAATAGCAGTTTCATCAGAAGTACTTTATTAACTCGAGATATGTTGTTAAATAACCCAGTAAAAGCTTATTAAATAAGGTGAAATTTGTAGAGAAACATGCATTGGAGTATTTCTTGGTTTTTCCCAATAGTCATTAAAAAGAGGGCATTGCATATTATTTGCATATAAAATACTCTGAGCTTCTATCTTTATTATATGTTTTTATGCCAAAGTATTCTATATTTTTTCCAGTTGAGATGTCACTGTAGTCTCTGGATGGTCCGGGGATCCATTCCATAATAAGCCACCAAACGCAGACACTATTGCATATGCCAGCAAGATTTTGCAGAAAGGACCTTGATATAGCTGTGATATAGCTGTCTCTTGTGAGGCTATGCCAGTGCCTGGCAAATGCATAAGTGGATGCTCACAGTAATCTATTGGATGGAACACAGGGCCCCCAATGGAGGAGCTAGAGAAAGTACCCAAGGAGCTGAAGGGGTCTGCAACCCTATAGGTAGAACAACAATATGAACTAAACAGTACCCCCAGAGCTTGTGTCTCTAGCTGCATATGTAGCAGAAGATGGCCTAGTCGGCCATCACTGGGAAGAGAGACCCCTTGCAAAATTTATATGCCCCAGTACAGGGGAACACCAGGGCCAAGAATTGGGAGTGGGTGGGTAGGGGAGCAGGGTAGGGGAGAGGGTATAGGGAATTTCAGGATAGCATTTGAAATGTAATTGAAAACAATATCTAATAAAAATTGAAAAAAAAGAGATGTCAGTGTAGAAAAATTTCTGCCATTTGGTGGTTATATTAACCTTTGTCTTTAAAACTGTATATAGGGCATTAATAATAATCTAAGATTGTTTTTAAAGTTAAAAATCAATAAATAAGATAAGGTTATTTAACAATCAAAAAGTCATCAGTAGCTTCAAACTTAAGTGTCATGAATATATCCTATATTTGATATATAAAATTATATTTTAATATAGGTACCAGATATATAATTATGGAATGAATAAAATAATTATTCTTTACTATTGAAATACTTCTATTATTTATTGACATAACCTCTATCCATAGAATATAAAGTTTAATACCATATCTTAAACTTTATATCATATACAATGATAGCATAAAATTCTATGTTGTATTTATTAAATGTCATCCATATTTTGTCATTTGCTTAAAATACGTAATATGCTTTTTCAACATTATTAATATTACTTTCACAATGGTACTTGCCCAGATTGAGAATGAAATACTATGTGTATACTATTTATAAAGTAAAAACATCTAGTCTTTTATATATATATATATATATATATATATATATATATATATGCAATAATTAATGACTATAAGCCTACATAAAAAAGTAACTACTGATTAAATATACAGCAATCTATTTTCCATAATCTAAGAACTATCAGAGAATTTGTAAATGGAGGATTATGAGAATCATAACACTATGCATACAATGATATTTTGACACATAGAGGAATTTTAATCCAGCAACTCCTGCTGCAATATAGACATGGCCTTTGTACATACCTTTAATTCTAAACAATGACTTCTAATTGAGGAACAGAAAAATGATGAATCACAGAAAGTTTTGGTAGAATAGAGTATGCAGAGGCTATTAAAGAGAATGCTGGGAGAGGCACTTGAACAGAGTTGAAGTCAGTTCAGGAGGTTTGGTGCAGGTCAGTTTGTTCAGGCAATGAGACTAGAGTCAGTTCATTTCAGTCAGTACAGTTTGGGGCAGTGCAATGGAGTTGAGTTTGTTCATGAGTTCATGCCATCTATTGCAGGTCAGTAGAAGCAATTGAAGCCAGAGAATGAAAAAGAGCAAGAAGATTAGAACAAATTGCAAGATTTAGTTTGAGTCCAAGCAGAAAAATTCATCGAGAAGCCTAGAGAAGCCAGATTGAATCAGGCAGCTTAGAGAGAATTGTGAGTCAGGACAGCTGAGTTGAACCAGACAGCCAGAGTTCACAAAGAATTAGACAGGGGGAACCTATTCAGCAGTGGGGCTTCAAGATAACAATTATTTCAGCCAAATTTTACTTTTAAATTGAAGAAACCAATTTTCTATTGAGTTTGGCTCAGTTTGGATGTGAATTCATATTTAATAACTTTCAAAATGTGGCAAGCAAAAGTTCCTATGTACTTGTTGATGAACTGATTTACTCTTCTATGTGTTTCTATTTGTTATTCATTCATCCTCAGTTACTTCTTATTTGGAATCTCCAGAAAGCATTGAGGAAATCCTGCATTGGAGTATTTCAGGTTCCCAGTCTATAGTGCCCTGAACTCTTGACTGTACATTGGATTTGACCATAAAAGCAAAATTAATTTCAGAGTATAATTTCACAAACATAATTTTGAACAGTTTCAATTTGATCTCTTCAGTTTGGATCTGAACATGCCTACAAAGGCAGCCATGTTATACACAAGGTTACAAATTATTAGCTGTAGCTTTATATTGTTTCTCACTTAATAGATAGACCTTTGGTCATTTGATCTATTTTGAAACCCTTGTACTGAAGCTTCTTCCTCCATGAGGTGATATAGATGACCACATCATGAATCCAGGTTCATTTTTAATATCTCTGTAAGAAGGGAGATTTTTTTGTTCTCCAACTTTAAGAAACAATTTTTTGTTATATTCCTTCCTTTGTCGTCCAGGACATACCACAAACAAATGTTTTTATTAGATGTGGCAAAGGGGTTAACTTCCATACCCCCAAAGAGATCCAATTTTAACCACTTGAAAAGGTTTTAGATGTTATATTATATAAGCATAAGGTAAGGAATATACTCATTGAGTCTCTGTGTTTTATAATACCTTAGTAAAGTCAGTAAATTTCTTGATCAAGGAATGTAGTTTTCTCTAGGGGTTAATTTTCTCATCATTAATATGAGCGCTATTTTAACCACACGTGTTAAGATAAGGCAAAAGCCGCCTAGAAAGGAGCAATATAGAACAAACACCTTAAGGCTTTATACACTTTAATAATTTATGTACATTAGGGCTTGTACCAATAGACATACCAAGTGAGAAGCTTCTTGTTACCAATGCTCTTTGTCTGTGTCCATTGTCAAACTTCCAAATTGCCCCACGTTTGGAGTTTATCATATGCAGTTGCCATCTTCAAACTTTGAATTTGAATTTGAATACCATACAACCAAGTTACAAAATTTTATATATATATATATATATATATATATATATATATATATATATATATATATATATATATATATATATATAATTTAAATAAGCTTGTGATTTTTCTGTTCAGACTCATGCATAGCTATCCTGTGGTACATGCATACCAAAGACCACAGGCAGGCAGAGTTAATGAGAAATGTACAGATGGCTGTGCATTTGGCCATTTGGATGCATGATTCTCTTTGCTCATCTTTACTATAACTTCATGTGGGTTCAGTTGGCAACATAACAAGAAGCATGCTGAGTTATGTGTTTTGTATTTTAACATATTTTAATATTCACTTGAAGGATGACCATATGACAAAAAGGCTGAACAGATCAGTTGCCTCTGCTTCTCTTAATTGTGGAGATTTAGGATTGAAACGCTTCTGCATTTTTCTCATCAACAAAATTTTATTTTGAGTGAAAAATAAAGGAAATCAGCCTTGTCCATAATTAAGCAATTTATTAATTTCACAAATATTGCATTAAATATTGACCAAAGCATAAGGTCTGAGCACGGCATTTGTCAGTGGCAATCCCTGAACTAACTCCTCTGCTTCACTTAACTTCCATATGTCTTACAAAACTCCAACTGTTGTGCCATAGCTAGGGTATAGACTTAAAAGAAGCACCCAACTGTGTCAAATCATGCTGTGCTGGACAGCTCTTTATTTCAAAGCTGTTGTTACAGTTGAATGCTGTTAGATGTGAGACAGAGAGTTGGAGAAATAAAACCAAGATAGATTTTTGTTCTTAACTTGGAGGTTACTCGGCTTGCATGATGAAACCAGCATTGCCTTTCAATGTTGCAAATACTGAATTAGGAACAATAGCCTATTATTTTTAAGTTCAAATTGCTGACATTTTTTACTCAATTGAGAAGGTGTGTAGGAGGATATACATTTGACATTTAGACTGGAATAATGATCTTGTATTACTATTTGAAGGCTTAATTTGATAATTCTGAGGTGGGCAAATCATATCACTTATGAGTAAAAAATTTCAGGCAGAGTCTGATTTCAACTTTTCCCATTCAAATGAGTGAATCTCATTTTCCATGGTGTGCTTCTTTTGTACTATTTAGGAGAAGACATTAGCCTAGGGATCAGATGGTTTACAGAGTGGAAAAATATTGCTTTATAATAAGAGGAGGATATTGAATAGAGCCCAGATTTAATACCCAGACTAACAGAACACCCTGATGAATGTAATTGCATTTTAAGCATTTTGATTAAATTTTTTTGATCCATATTGCATTTGTTTTGCTTGTGAATCTTTTTTGAAAAAAAGTGTCTGGAGATTAAAGGATTAGTGAGTTCTTAGGAAGCTGGGCAGCTGCTAAGGCACTAGAATATTCTTGCTTAAATATGGCTGAAAAGCTGTATTAGTCACATCTGTTACAGTGAATGATATGAGTAAAACTCTTCATAGTTAGAGGCAAATGCCCTGGGGATAATTTTTTATACTGGACAACATTAATGATCATTCACTGAAACTAAGGGCAGAGACAATTAAATAACATTGTGGTTGAAAAGACATTTAACACTTATAGTCATTCAACGGCAATGATGCATTTCCTGTTTTTTAAAGGCTAATTAACAATTCAGAGAATACATAAAGATAAAGAAGTAATTTTTTGTTCTCAACTCCTGCCATTTATGGCTTTTGATAATCAGATTACGAAATGCCTAACAAATTCGCATAGCTCTTTCTCCTTGTAGAAGTTTCTCTCCATTGTCAAATAGATAAAGTGGAGCAGATTTGTAATCTATTGGTGTGTTTTCTAGAACATCCCATATTTTGAATATATATAGCTCATCATAAAATGTAAGTGCCCCCCTCTTGTGCTCAGAAAAAAAAAGTTCCAAGTATACTTACAAAAGATAAAAATTGCCGTGTACAAAGAGCTAATATGTCTTAAACCCCTGATTGTGGTTTCAACAGGCTGTGCCATCTATGATTAAGACAATCTGGTGCAAGATTGAGAGCATTATAGATCTTCTGGGAGACCCAAGGTCACCCAGAGAGTTGCCTGGCTGCTGGCACCTGAAAAAAAAAATTGTAGAGACACAAAGACTTTTTAAAACTCTTTTTTGGAAAGTATTCTGGGCTAGTTTTCTCTGAGTTAATGACCTCACTTGAGATTATTATAGTTTTAATAAACATGGTTTGTGCTAGTGATTCCTACTCCTGATTGCCCATCAGAAACATCTGTACAGGGCTGGTGAGATGGCTCAGCGGGTAAGAGCACCCGACTGCTCTTCCGAAGGTGATAAGTTCAAATCCCAGCATCCACATGGTGGCTCACAACCATCCATAACGAGATCTGGTGCCCTCTTCTGGAGTGTCTGAAGACAGCAACAGTGTACTTACATATAATAAGTAAAATAAATCTTAAAAAAAAAAAAANAAAAAAAAAAAAAAAAAAAAAAAAAAGAAACATCTGTACAGATTCTGGACGAAAGCTTGAGCCTTTTCTTATATGTGAAGATAAGGAGTCTTAGTATATTTAGAACACCGGTCCTTTTGAGTGTAATTGCTGGCACATGTTGTGGAGATCACCTGCAATAGCAGCTTTGAGAATAGTTTACACCAGGTATTTAGAAGCAAACTGTCTGTGCTAGGAGGATACAGACTAGGCTATATATATATATATATATATATATATATATATATATATATTTTTTTTTTTTTTTTTTTTTCTGACAGAGAACCAACCACTCTGTGATGCATAACAAGACTTAACTATCAATAACATGATCATAGCTTATGTTGTGAGATAATTGTGAGATAATAGCTTTCCCCCAAAGAAAGCCTTCTCATTGCCAACTCATTCCATGGTTAGCTTAGCTAGAATACCTCAAGAATGGATCAGCCTAAAAGTCATGTATGGGTTGACTCTGTCTCTAGATTAGATAATGGCATTGGATATTTAAGATTAATGGGTTTCAACTGAGGAGTGAGAAGTCTGCATATTGTATTTAAAATGAATAATTGATCTGAGATATTGTTTAAATACCATTCATATGCTAATCATTTCTGTGAGTATAATATACTCAAACTAGGGATACATTTATCAAAAATATCATGGGCTACTAAATTATTTTCATGAGATTTTCTTTGGTGGTTCTCAAGAATTTTAAATTTCAATAAATATTGGTAATATTTAGAAATACATAAAGTTTCTTCCAGTCTGTACACTAAGGAAGGTATCATAACTCTGAGGGATCCTCAGTCTACAAGCTCAGGAATCAAAAATCAAAAGGGATTCATAAAATTCTTGATCTAGAGAAATATGTCATGTGTTCATTCGACTTGAGAATATTTGGATAATTATTCGATTACTCTGAAATTAAGTTCAATAACTTTCTCCTCACTTTCTCCTCTGAGAGGGTGAGAACCCCTTGAGTATCTCCCCCAACTCTGGCGCTTCAAGTCTTTTCATGGCTAGGTACTTCCTCTCCACTTCTGGCTTCAGTGGAGACAGTGTCTGTTAAATGAACAAAATAGATGATTTTATAACACACCGAGTCTAAATCCCACATTATCTTCTTACTTCTCATGGGAACTTGAAAATTAATTTTCAGGCTTATGAATCTTGTTTACTTTTTGATAGTATCATTATTAAATTAAACATTATTATTAATATATACAAGTATTTTCTTGGAAATGCTGTCAAAACTGCCTTGAATTTTATGTGAACAAGAGTCATCATGTACCAATGAAATATGTTCTTAAATAAAGCCTGTTCATTTGTTTTAGAAAGCAGCAATTTGTGTGTATGCAAAACATTTCACTTAACCCTATTGAAATAATTTTATGGTAATTAAGACTCCACATTATTAATAAAAATGAACACAGAACAAAACTAAAATAAGTAATATAAAATGAGCTTTGAGGTAACTATAAAATAAGTGTACCAGAAACTATTAAAAACAGTGTTTTATTTCATTGTAACTGTCCATCAATGTATTTAATATTATATATTATAAGCAAATATTATAACATAGGAAAATCTGAACAGATTTTTTTCTTTAACATGTTTTTTTTATAGCCTTGAAATCCAGTATTGTCATTCTAATTGATTTTTGAATACACTTAAAAGTTCTAAAGTAAATTTTTTTGTTTTTGTTTTTTATGGGGGGTGTTTTTGTTTTTGTTTTTTGTTTTTTTCAAGACATGGTTTCTTTGTGTAGCCCTTACAGTCCTGGAACTCACTCTGTAGACAAGGCTGTCCTCAAACTCAGAGATCTGCCTGCCTGTGGCTCCCAACTGCTGGGATTAAAGTTCTGCACCACCACTGCCCAATAAGTAAAAATTTCTAAAAAGGAAAACATACAGATAAGAGACAAGATACAAAGTGTATGTTGAAACCAACGTCATAAAGAAAATGATCAATTTTGTTTACTTTATATTCTTTTAAGTTGTCACCGTAAAGAAATAGAAGTGAAAGAGAATTCTATAATGAAATAGAATTCATTGCTATATAACTTTGGCATTAACTATATTCACTATAAATTTTTTTATTTGGAATATATGTGTACACTGCATACTTGTATGTTGAATTGTTTTTCTTTGAAATATAAACCTAAGAGTGAACTTCTGGATTTTACAATAGGTATGCTATTGCATTATTGGTTACTGAAAATATTACCCAAAAGTCCTATATCAATTTAAAATTCCATGTGTGATATAAAATATTCCTTGATCCCCAATGTCCTCACCAGTCTTTGTCACATTTTAAGCTACATCAATATTTAAAGGGTAGTTCATTGCTATTTACATTTTCTTTCCTCTCATATTAATTATGTAGGGTGGTTCTTATATGCATTTCTTTACTCATGTATCCATCAGATTGGACATTTTCAGAAAACTTTTTTATGAATTTATTTTGGGGGGGTCTTTTGTCCATCCTCGTTCTTTCTGAAATGTAGAATATTTTCTATTGTACATATAAATATTTGCCAGCTAAAAAATTCAGAAACTATTTAAGCAAAAATAACAACTCACTACCATAGAAGTGGTTTTTGATGAAGAAATTTTTAATTTTAATATTCTCACATTTATTGAGTTTTCCCAGTATACTTAATGGAATGCTATGTTCATGTATATGCATCATTAATGGATATATACATATATATTAATATCTTTCCTTGGTAAGTAGTTTAAGATTATACTTCAGTCATTGTCCATTAAAACACAAAAATTTTTGTCCACAGATCCGGAGTTTCTAGGAAGGGTTGCTATAAAGCATTCTTTAATGGTTTCTGAATTTGTGCCAAAACTTTCTTAGCATAAGTAAAACTCATGGCAGTATAAAAGGGAAACTGCAGGGTACATTTTATGTGCTACAACTTATTGCTATAATTATTTAAAATTTATTTCTCTATTTTCAAGTTTTTCCATAATGATATTAAGAGATGATGAAGAGAGGAGGTTCTAGGACTGAAGAGGTGGCTCGCTCTTCTCAGCTCATCTCATGGTCAGTTTTATAAGTAAGCTTCCCACTGTGACCCTGTGCTGTGATAAATATGTGAAACTATATTCAGTAGACCAATTTCCTCCTGGGAAATTCAAATCTCAAAAGTAAATCTTAAAGAATAACCAAAATAAATGATTTAGCATAATCTGGTTATTAATTTGTGAATTGCTTACCATGTTTCTTTTCTGAGTTATGATAAAATGAGCCCAAACTGAAAGTAGTTCACACATCAGGACTAAGACCATTTGCTTATTGTATATGAAAAAGTAACTTTGGATAGCATTTTCTTTGAAGGCTATACTTGGTATAACTAAGAATTAAGATTTTAATTTAGAAGTTGAATTTTAATTAGAAATGTTAACAGAAGTATGGTGAGTACAATGTATAGTTTTCTAATCGCTTCCTTGCTTCCATCATATAAATCATATAATTATTGTCTTGTAAATATGTTTACATTCCTCTTTAAGATGAACTATTTGGTGGTTTTTTAAAAACATGGCCCTCATAGGCTCATAGATTTGAATGCTTCAGCAGGGAGTGACACTGTTTGAAAAGATTAGGAGTCAGCCTTCTGAGAGAAAGAATGTCCCTGATGGGAGTAAGCTTTGATTCTTTAAAAGCACGTGCCAAGCCCTGTGTCTCTCTCCAGACCTGTGGTCCAGGATGTAGCACTCAACTACTGTTGCAGCATCACGCGTGCCACGGTGCTGCTGTCATGCTCCCTGCCATAATGCTAGAGGACTAAGCTTTCAAACTGTGAGCAAGCCCCAATTGAATGTTTTCACTACTAATACTTGCCTTTGGTTTTAGTGTGCATTCACAGTGATCAACAATGACATCCTTGACGGTGTAAAGACAAATTTAGTATATATTCTAAATAACACTATTCAGATACAAGTTTTTTTCATTAAAATATTTTAATTTAATTTTCATATTACAACTTCCTAATATGAATTTAAAATAATTCAAAGTAAGTATACAGTTTTAGCTTTTTTTTTAGACAAAAAACATGTCATAAACCTGACTTTCAGCTAAAAATATTGCTTGACTTTAGCACATTAACGTTTCCACAGTGAGGATGAACTTTGTGCCTCTGAATTGTCTTCCTTGTGGTCTCATGTTGGTTTTTATGGTAAAAATAAAGGAAATAGCTAATGCAACTGTAAGTAATTTACCAAGAGCCGATCATAACAGTTGGAATCACTTTAGTGAACAATAAGCACAAACGGTTGTCATAATCAACCAGAATTATTCGAAATGCAAAAAAAATCCATTATTTTTCTTATTTTTGGTGGATAAATGAAGTTAGTTCTTTACTTCAGACACATCGTGAACAGTAAAACCAAGTTGCTAACACAATCATTAAATTTATCTTATATCTTTCTATAGATATACGAAAGTATAAATGTATTTATATATACTAAAGTATAAAGGATTAATGTATACCCAATAGTGTTTTGATGCCATTTATCATGAATATTTCTCAAACTCAATTTGATCCTTTGTGTGTCTGTGATAAAAGTCACAAACCATTTGTAACTGTATGTCACAAACTTGTCTAAGGAGCTACTTCTATAGATAGTATACATCATTGTATACTACTGTTCACAGAAAAGATATTTCCTTTCTTTCATTGCAACTTGACCCATTTGTGGTTTTTTTTAATAATAATTCAAATTATTTCAAATGGTTCAACTTAATTCTGATTAACTTCCAACTTCTGCATCTTCAAAAGATCGTTAGAAGTCTACCTCTTTTAAAGTGCTCTTATCTTTGTCTTACTGATCACCAAGAAAATAATAAAACAAGTTTATTCATGTCAAATTTTAGATTAGAAGAAGATTGCTCCTTTTATGTGATAAGAAACTTGAAGGAGAATGCAGTCACCTCAATTATCATTGTCCCTGGGTTTTACTGTGCACCACCCTCTAGATGAACAATCCTGTGGGCCTTCCAGCTTGCACGGGCTTCACACATATAAAACGTGTCATTGTCTGAACTTCTGTCACTTTGTTAGCACAATTAAAGATTGTTGACAGCAAATTTTGCAATGTTTTATCTTATCCAAATAAATCGTTGATTCTATGGAAAAGGAGAGAGCTCATTGTTTTTCAAATTATACAAACCAAAAGAATGTGTTATTTAAATATTGAAAGACAGCAATGCTCAGTACCTCATTATCACTAGAATAGTATAATACTCAGGTGCTGAGATCTATAATGTTTAACCAGCAATGTTAGCATGACAAAAATCATATTATCGTTTAATACTACTTATTTTAAGTGAAAGGAAACACAATTGAAAATGAGTGGGCATAAAATGAAAGAGAATTATTTAAAGAACACAGCATTGCAACCGTAGTCAGTGGGTTTATAAACAAAAGACACAAAGTTACATATGGAATGAGGAAGAAGGAGTGGGAGGCACTGTAGGTATGGGGAATGAATATGAAGATTTTAAAATATTGAACTCTCAAAGACATAATGAAATATTTAAAATTAAGATGAGTCACTAGATCAAGAATAGGTTTCAAATTAGACAACCAAATAGTCACAAACACGGGAGCTCCCATCATAATTTATGTTTATTTTAAATGGGGTCCAACACAATAAAGGTTTCAAGTTCGGGATATTCATGAATGACAAGCATCACAGCTAGTTGTGTAAAAACTAAATTAGTAAATTAGTAAAGTTCTTTCTACCTTACTACAGGATGCATTTTTTTTTTTTTTTTTTTTGAGACAGGGTTTCTCTATATAGCCCTGGCTGTATTGGAACTCACTTTGTAGACCAGGCTAGCCTCAAACTCAGAAATCCACCTTCCTCTACCTCCCAAGTACTTGGATTTTTTTTTTTTTGATTGTGGGTGGGGGGGTATGAGGGTGGACAAGAAGCAATCTGAGGTCTCTGACCTCATAGAGGCCAAAGATAACAGGTTCTCAGTCTCTGACATCCCAGAAGTCACTGTATGTTGCAGATGAGCTGAGAACATAGTGGGGAGCCCTAGGGCAGCTCCGTCAGCCCTGGGACCAAAAGGAGGAGAGAGCAGGTGGAGAAGGGGTGCTGGGTGGTTCCTATGAGAGTGAGAGTCCTTGGTCTGGTCTGTGGCTGGAACACAGGAAGGCCTTCTGGCGGGAGGTTAGATGCTGCTCTTTAGGAGACAGCATATTCCATCATTCAAGTGAAGCTGGCCCTGGTGAGCAGAGACAGTCTATGGTTTTAGAGCTTTATTGTAGAAAGGCAGAAAGAGAGAGGATAGAAAGAGGGAGACTTATCATGGCCACGTTGAGAGAGGGGGAAAGGAGGGGGACAAGGAGAGCTAGAGATGAGAGTAAGAAAGGTGAGAGCTTAAGGGAGAGAGGAGGCAACCACAAAACCCAGACACTATTGCATATGCCAGCAAGATTTTGCTGACAGGGCCCTGTATAGCTATGTCTTGTGAGGCTATGCCAGTGCCTGGCAAATACAGAAGTGGATGCTCACAGTCATCTATTGGATGGAACACATGGCCCCTAAAGAAGGAGCAAGAGAAAATACCCAAGAAGCTAAAGGGGTCGGCAACCCTGTAGGAGGATCAACAATATGAACTAACCAGTACCCCCAGAACTGTGTCTCTAGTGGCATATGTAGCAGAGGATGGCCTAGGCTGCCATCAATGAGAGGAGAGGCCCTTGGTCTTGAGAAAATCATATGCCCCAGTACAGGGGAATGCCAGGGCCAGGAAGCAAGAGTCGGTGGGTTGGGGAGCAGGACAGGGGGAGGTTATAGGGGACTTTCAGGATAGCATTTGAAATGTAAATGAAGAAAATATCTAAGGGGGGGGGGATAGTTCAGCAGTTAAGAGCACGCTCTGCTCTTCCAGAGGTCCTGAGTTCAATTCCCAGCAACCACGTGGTGGCTCAAGGCCATCCGTAATGGAATCCCCTTTTCTGGTGTTTCTGAAGACAGCTACTGTGCACTCATATAAATAAAATAAATATTAACTAAAGATTTAAAAAGAGAGAGGAGGAGGGGGTCAAGTAGCCCCTTTTATAGTGGGCTGGGCTATCTTGGGGTTTGTATAGATATAGATTTCCTGTCAAGAGGTGACTATTATTTTACCCAGGAACACTGCTTCCCTAAGCACTAACTACAGTTCACACAGTTGTTCGAATCTGCTAATTCTGAACCAAGAACTCTTCACCTCACTTAAATCTCTGTGTCAAATTGACAGCAGGAGCCAAATGGCTAACAAAGTGGTAAGTAAGATTCTCTGTACAAAACAGTGATTCACAATATTAACAGCCTCTTAGATTGCAAGGCATTTGCAAATAACTCAAATTATACATTTTGATTTATTAATATTTATTTCCTTCTCAACTTCTTGATTTCTCAATATACAAGTACAAACCCATTTAGATGAGAGATATCTTTGCTTAAGATTTTATGAGAGATGATATTAGGTGCCTAGTTTGAAATTAGCACATTTGAATATCTGAATGGCTTTCACAGTTAGCTTTAGATCCCATTTATCAAGTCCTCAATAGCATAATTATTTTAATTTTAATAATGAGAAAATTGTCACAATTGTCCTTTCTTAAAGTTGAAAATACCATATGATGTGAGGGAAGGTAATAGGAACATAGATTGTCTTCTTTTATTGGCTGAACATGGCAATATTAGTAGTATTTTTCATATTTCTTTCATTACTCTAACTCTACTGTTCCATGATTTTTGGTCATATGAACTGGATCTCAGTTGTCTTTTGGCCTTGGCTCTCTGGTGCATTGAGCAAATGTACAACGTTGAACCCTTCTAAAGAGGTCATCGAAATGGGCCGGTCAATTACATGGACAAAAAAGTGTTCCATCAGAACTGCTATACAGTCTACATCAATATTCAGGGTCAGCACAGGGATGTCTTTCCTAGTGTACCCTCTCCTCTATGAAACTGTTTTCCTCTGAGATGGTCTCTCTGGCCATTGTACACTCTCATCTCCCTTTACCCTAAAATAAAGCCTATTTTCTACATGACACTCCAAAGCATACCTGATGTATTAGGAAGCATGACAAAGAGCACAAGGACTGGGAAACAGAGGAAGGCCAATGGAAGATTCCAGCAAAACCGATAGAATAATAAGAAAAATCTAAAACACTTTTTCACCCACATTTTTATTTAGCATGAACTCTTATTTAGGAAGTCTATAATGAAAATGAGTTTCATTTTCTATAAAGTATATACATATGTTTATTAAATAGTTGAATAAATATCTACTATTTAATGTTTTCTAGGAAAAAAAAAAAAACCTTAAATATGGTTATCCTAAGCATTAAGAACAGAATCATAGCATCTGTGCTTTACTGAGTAATTTGCTCTTTATCAAAATTATATAATTGCATTTATATATGCTTCACTTATTTTTAACGTATTATCATAATTTTATTATTTCTGCACCTCATAGTTTTCTTCTCAAAAAATACACATATTTTGATTATGTTTGGCAGTCATAATGCTACAATATTTATTGAGTATGAGAGTATTTGGAGGAATGAAAGGAAAGGAGAAATTAATGTACTTACATAATAATCTGGAACTAATATAAAGCATTTATACATTTAATTCAGTGTGTGTGTGTTTGAACATGTGCCATTGTGTGCAGTAAGAAGTTCTTTCTTTCTGTCATGTAAGTTCCAAGGATGGAACTCAGGTCATCAGACTTAGTCCTAAGCCCTTACTTAATGACCTATCTTGCCGACCTCCAGTTTCTTGTGTTTATTCTTATAACCCATATAGTTCCACTTTTTCTAATCTCTCTAAGTCTGTGACATACAGTTAAAACTGTCTAAATCTTCCTAATCTAAAAGTTACAAGGCATTGTTTGGAAATAGATAATGAAAGACATGTTTATGTACTCAAAGACAAATGGCCTCAGTCAAAGGTCCATCTACTGCATTCCACAAGACAATAAAGTTTTGTTTCACTCTCTAAATAACAAAAGAACCTAAAACATATAGTATTCAGTTTACACTTCATGAAGTTAAAGTAAGATAAGAGTTTAGAAAGATACACAATATAGAGTTGTGTACGACAAGAACTATCAGACTTAAAGAAACAAGATGTAAACACAGTTATATAAGTAGTAAGATACTTATAGAGAAAGAACTCAACCGCCACTATCTCCCACCCTGAGTCATAATCAGTAACTTTTAAACCAGGATCTGAACATGCAGGACTCTCATTACTAGACAAATAATGGGATCTGACTCATAGTTCTGGCTTGGGTTCTAAACAACACAAAAGATCTTAAGATAACTATTAAGTCAAATCTTTCCTGTAAAGTCAAACACATACCATTTCCCTTCCCTCAAGAGCTAACACAGAGGCTTGAAGAATGACTCAGTGGTAAAGAATAGTTAAGGATGCTTCAGAAAGACCAGAGTTCAGTTCCCAAATCCAACTTGGGTGGATCAAAACCACCTTTACCTCTAACTCTGGAGGTGGGGTGGGGTGGGGGTGGGGGTGTGCAGATACTAGGACACACAGGATATTCATATACATATAAATAAAAATACAAAAAATGATTTTAAAGAATGTTAACCCAAGTGGACCTCTTTACTTTCTGGGCAATGCTTTTTAGCAAAGAAATACAAAGCTTCTGTTTCAGTCCTTTTACATCTCTGCTTTCAGTTAGAAAGACAAATGTTAAAAGAACTTTCATAGTTACAGCCACTCTGTAAGGGGCTAGATATGTCTTCCTTTTGGTCGTTTCCATTTTGGTAACTACCAAAATGCTGAAAGAGTATACAAATAACTTCTAAATAATACTAAGTATCCACATTATAAAATAGTTTCCATTTTGATTCTGGAAGCTATGAATACTTTCTGACTGTTAGGACAATACTTAATGCCTCTAGATAGAGTGCAGTATATTTGATTCCTCCTAATTTACTTTGAAATGGGATTTCCTTACTTACCGCACACCTCCTGTTCCGAAATGTCAAGGTACTTAAAAAGCCATTTGATTTAGATTACTCAAATGATAAGCTCTTTCCACAGGTGAAAGAGATTGATAAAAAAAAAAAAAAAAAAAAAAAAAAAAAAGCTATCTACTTCATAGGTAAACTTTGCTTTGACAAGTCAACACAGATGTATAATATTGCAACGGAGAAGCAATTTGCTGAGCTAAATCACAAAATATATTTAGATAACCATGAGGGTTAATCTTCATTGTCAAATTGATGGGATTTTAAATCACATGGAATTAACTGTATGGGTGTGACTCTATGGGTTAATTGATGTTGAAAAAGCCACACTAAATGTGAATGGTCTATCCCTAAGGCAGGGTTTGCCATCAACAGGAAGGAGAAAGGACCTGAGTACCAGTGCTTATATCTTTGTTTACTGACCACAGATGCAATACAACCAGCTGCATCAAGTTACTTCCACCAGGCATTCAAATGAATCTTCAAACTGTGAACCCAATTAAGCTGTTCTATAAGTACCTAATGTGACTTACATACAGTTTTATGATTTCATTCAAGAGTAAATCTCTAGGAACAAAAAGGTGTCTGTTTTTGAGTACATGAACAAAAGGAAACAACATGCTACCCAAACACATTTCTTATTCACCTTTAGTGTTAATGAGTGACATTTCCATTCACACATTTATTCAGAACAAACATTAAGATGTCATTTAGTTTCCTTACAATGTTCTTGGCTGTCTTATCTATAAAATAGGTTATAAAATAGCCACAGTATCTCTTCTTCTGTTGGCATTTTAATCACTAGGAAAGGAGTGAGCACCTTGTTTTACTAGAATGCAAAATAAATAACTGTGTGCTCTCTTTAGGCTCTGCCATTGCTTCCTCTTATAATTAGAATTAAAAGAAAACTTGCATTGTGACTTATAAGAAGCATCCAATGATCTCACCCCAGGGCTCCTCTCTGAACTTTTTTCTGCCACTCCTCTTTGTTTTTCTGTCCTTTGGGCTGTTTTCTGTTACATGAACAAGACTAGCTTATTTCTGCCTGAGAACATCTGCACCATGACTGCCTCAATAAATATTTTATAGAATCTTGTATCAGAAAAACAAGAAGTCATGCCTGGAGATTCCTGATTGTTTGATCAGAGCTCAATCATATTATACTCCTGTAGATGTAGAAGCCCGGGCTTTCACAGTTGTTGGAGGCCAACAGCAAAGCAGAATTCCATGATAATGCAAACATTGTTTGGATGAGAGTTTGAAGCTAAAAATTAGTATACACTTGTTTTTTTGTTTTTGTTTTTTTTTTAAGTCAAGAATGACTACTTCAGCCAAGAAGCAAATGCATGTTATAGATAATCACAAGTAAGCCAACAAAGCAGCATTCATCAGTTCTCTAAGGAATGCTAACCAGAAATTAATAGGGAGTTATATATATATATATATATATATATATATATATATATATATATATATATATATTTTCATAGTGACATTTTCTTTCTTTTTCCTTTTGTTTCTTTTTTTACCAATTTTTTAATTAGATATTTTCTTAATTTACATTTCAAATGCTATTCCGAAAGTCCCCCCCTTCCCCCTCCCTGCTCCCCTGTCCACCCACTCCCACTTCTTGGTCCTGGCATTCCCCTGTATTGGGGCAATTAAAGATTGCAGTACCAAGGGGCCTCTCTTCCCAGTGATGACCGACTAGGCCATCTTCTGATACATATGGAGCTAGAGACACGAGTTCTGGGGGTTCTGGTTAGTTCATATTGTTGATCCTCTTCTAGGGTTGCAGACCCCTTCAGCTCCTGGGGTTCTATCTCTAGCTTCTCCATTGTGGGCCCTGTGTTCCCTCTTATAGAGGATTATGAGCATCCACTTCTGTATGAGACAGCTATATCAGGGTCCCTTAAGTAGGCACTAGCTGTCCTATGCCATAGTGTCTGAGTTTAATGACTGATTATGGGATATATCCCCCGTGGTGGGGTAGTCTCTGTATGGTCCATCCTTTCATCTTAGCTCTAAACTTTGTCTCTGTAACTCCTTTCATGGGTATTATGTTTCCTCTTCACAGGAGGAATGAAGTATCCAGGAGCTGGTCTTCCTTCTTGATGTTCTTGTGTTTTGCAAATTGTATCTTGGATATTCTAAGTTTCTGGGCTAATATCCATTTATCAGTGAGTGCATACCCAATGACTTCTTTTGTGATTGGGTTACCTCACTAAGGATTATATCCTCCAGATACATCCATTTGCCCNCTCAAAAGAGTAGCACAAGTTGTGACTAAGGTGTGAAGTCCTTACTTGTCATAGCTGATCCTAGGCAGAGCTGTTTATTAATTACTGTAAATATTGCCTGGTTCCTGTAAGTCCTTTTGATGTATTCATTCCTTTGTATGGTGGATGTATCTCTCCTCTGGTTCCTTGTTACCCTGCTGTATAAAAAAAGTTGGATGCTCGATCTTACAATTACACTCAGATCCACACTCCCTTGTGTGTGTCTGTTTGTCATTCCCTGAATTCTTGCCCACTTGCTCCAGAGAACCTGTTCCACGCAAATAGGGGATCTAAAGGGTCTTCAGCAAGGATCCAGGTTCTAGAAGGTGTCTTTTGACCTCCACATATGTGCCCAGGTTTACCCATAACACATGCACACTTATTTAAACACATCAATGAATTAATAAATAAATGAGAAAATGAATGAGTAAGAATGAGACTGTAATGTAATTTTATCACATATTTAAATCATTTTAGGATTTTTTATTTAGCTATATTCCATACCCCCCCCAAAAAATTAAACTCATCTTGCAATAATTTGTAACAATGGAACTTTCTTTGCAACTATATAGATGGGCACAAGAAAAAGAACGTTTATTTATGAGATATATTCATATATGAGATATATTCATATCTCATAAATAAACTCTTTTTTTCTGTAATTCTCAAATGCCCTGCAGAATGCCTTTTTAAAAGAGACTTAGCTAGGTCTTTCAATGTTACAGATGATATTCCAGGAAATGAAATCCACTTCTCTGGGTTGACTGCTGATCAGAATACTTCAATAATAGAGAGATTTGCTAAAGTGTACATCTAGGCAGGATTCACTTTCCTTTCTTGAGATCTGATTTTTTTAAATTGTGATAACTATTCCTTCCTTTTTCTCTCCAAAAGTTTCCTTTTTCCTATAATTTGTATAAGAATTCTAGTTCCAATGGTTTCTAAAATTGTATCTGAAGGATATTCCATTAAAATTTGGGTGTTTACCATTATGCTGTGTTATATTTCATGACACTGCAATATGTTTGGAAAGTTTTAAGTGTTAATGTACTGATTGAATCAACTAAAATTGTTGTTAAAACCTAAAAGTTTTCTCATGTCCTCTGCTGGGAAAGTTTAAGACATGATCAAAAGAAATCATAAATTATAAAATGTTCTTATATAGACAACAACATATTGGTGTTTATATATTAGAAAGAAAAAAAACCAAAAAACCTGCCACCATGGACAGACTGGTGTTGCAATAGTTGTACTGAGTACTGAGAGTATGGGGAGTAATACTGCTAGAACATGCCATTATCTGTGAAGTTCTCTGATCCTTTCAGGACTTTAATATCAATGAAATAGGATAGCATTTTTTCTAAAGTTTACATTTAATTTATAAAATATCTTTTTAAATTTTTTTGCTTGAGTTAATGGTGCAACTTTTTTTTGTTTGTTTGTTTTGGTCTTTGGTTATTTATTTATTTATTTATTTATTTTTTATTAGAGAGTTTCTTCATTTACATTTCAAGTGTTATCCAAAAGTTCCCTATATCCTCCCCCTGCCCTGTTCCCCTACCCTCCCTCTCCCACTACTTGGCCCTGGCATTCCCCTGTACTGGGGCCTATAAACATTGCTAGACCAAGGGCCTTTCTTCCCGAATAATGGCCAACTAGGCCACTTCTAATATATATACAGCTAGAGACATGAGCCCTGGGGGTTCTGATTAGTTCATATTGTTGTTCCATCTATGGGGTTACAGACCCCTACAACTCTTGGGTACTCTCTCTAGCTCCTACATTGGGGACCCTGTGTACTGCCCTATAGATGATTGTGAGCATCCACTTCTGTGTTTGTCAGGAACTGTCAAAGCTTCCCAGGAGACAACTATATCAGGGTCCTTTCAGCAATGTCCTGCTGGTATATGCAGTAGTGTCTGCATTTGGTGGCTGATTATGTGATGGACCACCCCGGTGGGGCACTCTCTGGATGGACCATCCTTTCATTTTAGCTCCAAGCGTTGTCTCTGCACATCCTTCCATGTATATTTTAATCCCTATTCTAGGGAGGAGTGAAGTATCCACGCGTTGGTCTTTCTTGATTTTCTTATGTTTTGGAACTTGTATCTTGGGTATTCTAGGTTTCTGGGCTAATATCCGCTTATCAGTGACTGCATATTAAGTGACTTCTTTTGTGATTGGGTTACCTCACTCAGGATGATATCCTCCAGATACATCCATTTACTCAAGAATTTCATAAATTCATTGTTTTTAATAGCTGAGTAGTACTCCATTTTGTAAATGTACCACATTTTCTGTATCCATTCCTCAGTTGAGGGACATCTGCTAAACAAGCAGAAGCCCTTATTTATTTATTTTTAACAGGGTTTCTCTGTGTAGTCTTGGCTGAACTGGAACTCACTCTGTAGATCAGGCTGGCCTCGAACTCAGAGATACACCTGATCCACCTGCTTCTGCCTCCCAAGTACTGGAATTAAAGCGGTACACCACCACACCCGGCTATGCAACTATATTAAAATTTACTTTTGAGCCATTTATATTTTTTAAAAAAGAACCAATGATAACTGAAATTTTACACAAACACACAAAACACAAATTATTTATTATTTAAAATAGAAATATAGTCCTTATAGAGATATATACAATGGTTTTGAAAGTTTATTATGAGATATTCAGATCAAATTCAAAATGGACTTCAAAACTTATAAAAATAATTATTGAAAAAATCAATATTTGGGACAGAGGCTATAACTTATTGAATAAACACCCTGCCATGTAAGTTTAAGGAGCTGAGAGGATCTGAACTGGGAACCCCATGTTGATGCATAAACAATGATATCCGGCTAACTTACACTTAGTTGGGGTTTTTTGTTTTGTGCTTTTCAAATTGTTTAACTACTTTGCATAGGGGCAGCATAACTTTATAATTTATTGTTAAAAAAACATACAGAGGGTACTCTGAAGAACTCACCCAATTGAATAAGTACAGACTTTAGCAGAATGCTTTGTAAAGTCAGACATACATTTTAATAATGGCTCTTAGTGATTATTCATTAATAAATTATTAATTACCTTTCTAGACTAAAAATATCATTCCATGCTGACAAAATCAAATTCCTGCAAATGAAGGATGAACTGGCTGAGAGAGAGATCAGGGAAACATCACCCTTCACAATAGTCACTAACAGTATAAAATATCTTGGTGTGACTCTTACGAAGGAAGTGAAAGATTTGTATGACAAGAACTTCAAGTCTCTGAAGAAAGAAATTGAGGAAGATCTCAGAAGATGGAAGGATCTCCCATGCTCATGGATTGGCAGAATCA